>VICI01004335.1:0-11185 GCA_019593645.1 Akabosia matsudoensis
TCCGTAATGTAAACACACCCAATGCGCTAGTGTACACACCCGAACGGCGTTGAAATAGCACGTAAGAGTTTCTCCTGGCGGCGTTGAAATAACACGTAAGAGTTTCCCCTGAATTTCCTCTTACTTGGTTATGAGTTCAAAAATAAAACGCCAACGAAAGTTTCGAAGAATAAACGAACGAATAAACTCGTTTCTTTTTCTTTGCTCTCTCGAGTTTCTTCTCCTTTTTTTTTCATGCTTCATCATGTGGACGAATAAAGAACTTGATCATCATGGGGAAAGGATTTATATGATACACATCTCAATACCAAAAGTAGAGAAAGATTTAAAATAATATTTCTAACTTTTGTGGTTCTGGAAGAAAAAATAAACCTTTACACGACCACGTACTCTTATGCACACCAAACGGGTTGGTGTATTTCACGTCTATTCTTTTTCTCCAAATTTCAAGGTCAAGATATAAATTTTAAACGCAATATGTTGAGTATAAAAAAAACCCCAGTAACCATGACGACGTACATGTTATGTTATTTCACTTGAAAAAAGTTTATAGAAAGGTTTGAAAGAGGAGAAGGAGAAACGGGAGAGTGAGAGAGAGAGGAGAGAGAGAGAGAGAGAGAGAAGATCCCCAAACAAACTCTCACACGATCATTTTCTCTACAAAAGCGCGGCGCTGATAGCGTGTTGTTGAGTAAAAAAAAAGGAAAAGAGATGCTTTTTCCCACGTACACACACATGGTTTTATCCCCCTTTCAAAAACCCAGAACCAGAACGAGAGAGATTTTGTTTTTTTTTGTATGTTTTTGTTCTTCTCTCTTTTGCTCTCTTCATCGTGTTCTCTCTCTCTTTTACCTATCCCGTACATGTTAATTTTTGTATTCAAGTAGAAAACTTTTTACGCGTAACTTTCTCACTATTTTTTTTTAAGTTCTCTTTTTTTTATTCAGGATTTTGTTATTTTCATTTTAGTTATTTTGAAAAATATCACAACTCAATACAAACGGTGTTTAAACACTCAGTTTAAGTTATTTTTTACATATATTTTTGTTTTATTCTTGTTCTTCAGTTTTTGTATCGCGTGAACGTGGAGATTTAAAACTTCAACCCTGGTAAGTCAACAGAAAATCTTTGTAACCGTTTACATTTAAATTTAAACCATTGAGTGACATGTGATTTGGATTCGACTTGTGGGTAGACCTTTAGCGTGCATAACGTTTGCGTTTAAATGTTACGGTATTCGAAGGTTAAATCCATGGAAATGACACATACATAATTTCACTGACACGGGTACCTGTATACAATGACATGTCAATACGGTACGTTTTGGTTCGTTCGTAAATGAAGTATTTAAATTTCTAATTTAATAACACAAAATAACCTGAATAGTTTTGAAATTTATAAAAATAAACGATTAAGATAAATGTTTTGTTTTGCATTGGATTTTTAAAGCAAAACGTCATGGAACGATCCAACTGTTGCGATCCATGTGTGTTAGTAACTGCACGTTGGCTATTGATTCGGGTTACAGACGTAGAATCGGTACATGAAATTGAAGTTTTTTTTTGCATGAAAATCTAATGTTGTTTGATGTCCGGTCCAACATTATAAAAAATTAGGATTTCTGACGTAAACGGTTACAAATACATCCGATTTCATTTATGAACGAAATTTTGTTACACGATATGTATTTACATATTTTGGATAATCAATTACTCGACAAGATTAGAATTCAATGCTTTCATTTCTTTTACTCACAATTTTGACTTCTTCGGTAATGTATGTAACACCCGGTCGGGATTATAAGTTTATATCCGGTGGTATATGACTTATTTTGAATAATATCTCGTCTCCAAATGATTGAGTTTGAAAAGATTGGTGTCCAAAACCTCATGGTATCCAACTGTTGCGATCAATGTGTCCCCTTTCTCTGAATAGCTTCCCATTTAGTCCCTGTTCTCAGAAATTTAGGATTTTTAATACAAAACCTACGAAACACAGCACAGCAACAATCTTGGCATGCAAATTGGATAAACCTTGTGTAATTTTGAATTTAAACACCCTAATTCTTCAAGTTTGGCTTTTTTCTGTAGTTAAGCGAACATCACACCAACATTTACGCTTAAAGAAACGTCCATTTTAATTAAATTGGTTTTCAAGCGCATCATCATTTTGTGTGTCCTTCATGAACCGAAAATGTCCGATATGAATTACAAAATGTATCTGGAATGCCTAGGATGGACTGTATGTAGTAAGTAAACAAAGTTGTCAAATATCGGTGCTTAGAATTCGGGTTAGAGACGTGGAATCGTTACATCAAATTGAATTTTTTTTGCATCAAAATGAAATGTTGAATGAAAACATAGGATATTTTACCTACACAAGTAAGATCTAAATCAGAATCCGATTTCATTTACAAACAAACAATGATTTAGAACAAACAATGCTTCGAATGCATCATATTAACAAATATTTTTCAAAATAGTGTGTAGTTATTGGTCGGGATAGTGCCGTTTATACCCGGTATCTCAGCTTCATTGTTTCAAGAACATCTTGTATCCAAATCTTAAGGAATCCTTTTTTGAAGGAAAGTTAGATTTTTGGATTGAAATTTTTTATGAAGGTTAAAGCCCAATTAAAAGTCTATCTTAACAATTTACCCGCAGTTTAATTAACATGATCCTTACCTGTAGTTAGTAAACGAGATGTTTAAACATCTCTTCAAGTAAAAGTGATGAAAATTGAATCTGTCATGTACATGCGCAGAAATCAAATGTTGTCATCTTATTCTTGATGATGCGTCAAATGATCAGTTTCACGATCACAAACTGTAATGTTTAGTAATCATTTCACTGCATCATCATTGCACGTTATTTTACCCATAGAGTAACTAATATAGATGGGCCCATGAGCTTAATTTTTTAGATGAAAGTATTTTGTTGGTTTCACTGAAGCTTGATTAAAAGTTTACATGTCTTTAATCTGTAAATCAACGTAGTACCCCTGAGGTATTTGTGTTTTAAGATAACGAATACAAGCAATAAGAAGCAGACCATTGATTTTACCCTATTGATTAAGCGATTCGGATTGTGTAAATCCTAAAATCTTTTAGTGTTTTCATGTCCATTTATTATCCGCATATTACTGCCGTTTATAAATATATAAATATAAAATAAAATCCGTATATAAATGCCGTACTTTGCTATTTTCACTTGACATAAAAAGGATATAAATTCGGAAACAATATGCATCAAATAATCTTGAAACTATTCTAACCATTGACGAATTATCAGAGTGTCTATTCTCTGATTCTTAATTTCAAATTCTGAATACTTTATCAACTCGTTATCATGGAGTGTGGACTTTTCCCGTGTACGGTCGCCTTTCTCAATAATGCCAATATGCGATTGCCGACTATACATGAAAGTTTAATTGGTCCAGATTATAATTTCCAATCTATGCAACCTTAATCGTGTATATTATTGATTTCTACCGTTAACATTCGATCTACAACGATAGCAAATAACGTATAAACTTTGCTGTGTTTCGAATACACCATCTGTATTATATTCATATTCATAATTTAAAATGAATCCGATACACCCACAAGCCAACATTCTTACGACTGACTGTCATGTTAAATTAATATAACTCGCGCGTTATTTAAAATTCAAACTCTCAATGTTATACAATTTTTCAAGCACCGTGTTTGTGTCACGTTACATTATATCGTTAGTAATATAAAACCCATTTAATAAGTGAATGTACGAACCGTGTACTTTCTATCGTTTGCTTTCATTCTATAAATCTGTTTATTTAAACGATCCTGTACGATCACAGTCAGACTTGTAAAAATCCTTAAACTATGCGTGTGTGTGTATGCGTGTATGATTTAAGGGTTCAAATAATATATTTTTGAACCCATAAGCTTGAGAATAATATTTAAGATAACAAAAAAAGGTATATATTGATACGACAAAAAAAGGTTCAGTCAAACCTTTTTGTTCAGTCAGAAGTTATTTCTGTATCGCAACGCAGGAGCAGCAACTGTACTTTTTCCACACACATCTAAAACGTGTGTAAAGAAAAAGCTTTACGTGTGTAAGTATTTCTCCAGTGAAAATGGGTTGGTATATGTGTATGCATACAGAATAGCGTACATCCGTTCACCCGTCCACCCCTCCTCTCAAAGTTAAAAGCAAACGCTTTTTCTTCTTCTTTCTTTACATATTACGTACGTTTATTCCGCCATGATGGATTATAATTTTCACGAACAACAAGACACCTCACAACAGACGTCGTAAGAGAAATTCTACACCGTACGTGTTGTAACCTGTTGCGTGTTTAACTTTCCAATATATCCTTACCATGTTATGGTTTGGTACTCTCACTTCTTTCTTTTTTTTTATCGTATATACGGGATATACAACCTAACCTACATAAAAAATGCAAACGCTTCCTTTCACGCCTATCCTTTACATACATGCTTGAGTGAGAGGAAAAAAAAAAGAGAGAGTTTTTCAGAATTTACTTCATTCTGTTGTTACTTTACCTCATGAGTTGACGTTCACAAGTCAAGCAATTCCTTCTTTTTTTTTTTTTTAGTTTTTATTTTTTATTTATTCTTTTTTTCGTTTATTTTGTGAACATTCTTGTTTGTGAATTTGAAGTTTTTCTGGAAATTATATGCTGTGTGTAAAATTTTCTCTCCAGTATCACCGTTAAGTGCCTTATCGTCGTTATGTCTGGTTCGGCGTTACTTCCTGGATTGAGTGGTGGTGGTGGGGGGAGTTCTGGAAACGCAACAGGTTCAGGATCATCAGCAGCCTGGTTATTTTTACAATACAACAAACATTTAAACGTTATTGGAGAAGAAGTTCGTAACAGCTTCCAGTCTGATGCTTGTGCTGATGCTAAAATTATTTGTGATGGTGGAGCCATTTCTGTTCATCGGTTAGTACTCGCTTCTGCGTCACCATGGTTAAAAGCTGTAAGTTTTACAAATTTTTATTTTAATGTACTTAACGTCAATGCTTTTGTATTAAATGTATTTTCAAAATCACACACGTTTCCGTGTTATTAAAAAAAAAAAAAAAAGAGAAACTTTCGCATACGCGTTAGGGGGTGGGCTATAGAGAAAGCGTGGTGAGGTGGGTGTATGTTTCTTTAGGGGGTCGAGTATAAAGAGAAATCGAGTCACCACCACACCACCACTACAGAGAAAACGGCTTGCTTGTTGCTTGGCTGTATCGCTACTTCCGGTTGATAATGAACGTAAAAATGAAATGAAAAAAATGTACAAAAATTTATTCGTATGTGTTTTTGTAGATTTTCGAAGATGTTGATTTGCACCCGGCTGACCGTCAATATACGATTTTGTTACCCGACGTGAGATACAGCGACATGTTGTTACTAATAAGATTCATGTATGGAGGGGAAGTTACTGTTCCATTAAAACAACTTGGAACTCTTCAGGATCTTATTCAGTTACTTCAACTTGATCCAGGACATGCCAATAATGGAAAATTTATGATTGAAAATATTAATGACAATAAAAGTATTAGCTTTGGAGCTGGTAGTGGCGTTACCATGACGGTTGTTGGAGCTCCACCTAGTAGCAATATTACGTCTTCTTACTCACATCTTGTGAGTCCATCTAATGAAGCTACTGGCATTGTCGTTATGGTAAGCACACATCCACGTACCCTATGTTGGAAAGTCTCATGTTCTAAGTTTATNCACCTAGTAGCAATATTACGTCTTCTTACTCACATCTTGTGAGTCCATCTAATGAAGCTACTGGCATTGTCGTTATGGTAAGCACACATCCACGTACCCTATGTTGGAAAGTCTCATGTTCTAAGTTTATATGAAATTTTTATGAAAATTTGATACACTCATATGCATCTAAATTTGTATGAAACTTTGACCACTCAAATTTGTATGAAAATTTTACCCTCAAATTTGTATGAAAATTTGACCCTCAAATTTGTATGAAAATTTTACCCTGAAATTTGTATGAAAATTTGACCACCCAAATTTATATGAAAATTTGACCCTCAACTTTGTATGAAAAGTAAGTTACTAAAATTAATTATAAATTTGAAATTTCCAGGACCCCACAACCTCGATTAACCCTGGAGTAGCGATGGTAAGCAGCCTGATGGGAACCCCACCAATCCAAGTATCTTCGAGCTCTCCTCGGTCAACAACTCCATTACAATCTGTCGCATCCGTCCAACAACCCCAACAATCAGACGAAGAAGAAGATGAAGACGAAGCTCCTCAGTGCAGTTCACCAAAACCTCAAGATTTAAGTATCCATGACAGCACTCGAGTAAAAGCAGAACTAGACGATGATCAGAATGAAACGAATAATAACGTTGTGCTTGAATCTGCTGAGATTGACCAAGATATTGACGTTGATGTTGAAGGTGTTGAAGATGAAGATATGGAAATGGATGATGATGATACAGAAGAAACATCACAAGACCGGAAATCATCTGCACCTGAACCACAACGTCGTAGATTATTCCGTGCGAGTACGTTGAGTAGTAACAGTACACCAAGCGCTTCTACACGACGTGCAAGTGAACGAGAAAAACATGCTGCTGCTGCTCAGAAACATGCGAATAGGTCGAAACGGATGTTTACTGCTGGAGCTGGAGCACCTGTACATTCACCTACAGGTACTGGATTAGGAATACCTGGAAGTTCTGGAGCTGTTGGGTTAAACAATAATAATGAAAAAGATGGAGGAGTTTTGCCACAAAAACGTACACGGTCTGTTACTAACGCGATAAACGCTACTGCTACGGGCGGTGTTGGTGGTGGTAGCGCTGAACCACGTAGCGAACGGTCTTCTGCTGGATCAGCATCTTCAGGGTCACCCAATTCGGTAAGTAATACAAATTTCTTTCGTCAATGTATCATATCATATTCGTTTGTGATTTATCGCAAATTTGTGATCGTATATAAATTTGTGTGTAGGTGGGAACAAAAATAACAAACACGCGTACAAAAACGCCCCATTTGCAAATCATCCCTGAATCTGGTATCTTGAGGTGCTCAATGTGCCACTACGAGTGTGCGAGTTACGATGACTACAAGAAACATGAGAAAGTACATCAACCAAATTTTTCATGCCAGTACTGTGGAAAAGGATTCTTTATCAAATGGAATCTTATCGCTCATTTACGGACTCACACTGGCGAAAAACCATTCAAATGTATCTTTTGTGAGGTAACGTATAACGCACATGTGTTTGTAATTCTCATCGTATCACATATTAATATATGCAATAATTCATAACAGGGCAACTTCCGTCAAAAAGCGCATTTGATCAAGCACATAAGTTCAGTTCACCGATACCAAGACGAAAAGAAACCAGGAGGTGTTGCTGGAGGAGCAGCATCAGCAGCAGGAGTGTCCGGAAAGCTTGGAAAACCCGGAACAGTGTCAGAAGAAAGGAAAAGAAGATTTTTCATGTTGTTTTTGTGGAGAACCTTTTGAAAACAAGGACGCTATTCGTCGTCATATTTCTCAGTACCACCGCGAGTTATTAGCTCGAAATAATTAGAAAAACACTCGAAAGTGTGCCTGTCTGTGCCTTATGTCCATGGCAATCAAAAAAAAAAATTAAATGAAACTATGTAGCGTAGTTTTTTTATATATATAAATATCATGTAAATGTAAATAAAAAAAATCTGTTTTATACGAAGAGTTCATTCTTGTCGTTTAATTTTTTTTTTATTTTTTTTTCTTTCTTTCCCGAAGGATCAAAAAAAAAAATTTCTTTCTTTTTTTTCTGTTGTAATTGTCGAGGTACGGTGGTGTGTGTGTGTTCACTAAACATCGTACAAACTAGAATTTTTCTTTCTTTTTTATTATTTTTTTTTTATCTTCATTTCATTTTAAATTATTCAACAAATCGGATTGTTTTCGTCGTGTGTATCGTTGAGCTGACATCACAAAAGATATCGTATCATCATCACGATTAACACAAACACGAATGACTGGAAATTCACGCCGGTGTTGTGATCGCTGCTGCTGGTGTCGGGATGTTGGTTTTCAAAGTACATGTCAAACAGCACGACAGAGCGTGGAACTCGTGACAACACACGACGCGTAGATGATTCGGGGGATTTATTATTGTCTCTAGTACCTAACCTAACCACACGATCCTGAGGAGGAGGAGGAGGAGGAGGACCAGGAGGGAACACCACCACGCTTGGAACAGGAATACCTGGAGTTGGATCAAACGCACTTGCGTATTCGTAATACTCGTCATCGTATTCATCGTCTTCATGTTGGGATATCGGGACTGTACCTCCGGATGTAATCGACTCATCGTCATTGTTAAGCTCCCTGAAGTACCCATGTTCGTCGAGCACTTGGTTGTTGGCAGTGCGTTGGGTTCTCGATGATGAGGGTGAAGAAGATGACGAAGAAGATGATGATGATGATGAGGATTCGCGTTGAGGATCAGACGTGACGCAGTGATGTGAAGAGTCACAGCAATTGAGTATCACGCGGTTATCTTGATACATTGTCCCATGTGATTTGACACTCAATTCCAAATCCTCCGAATCTGAAACAAGCGAACTTGCGTATGTCCAACAACAAGATTCATACGAATACGACGTCAATTCACGAGCAACACGAAATCGTGCGTCTGCAGCACACAAATTATGAAGTTCATCAGGGTCGGAGGTGGTGTAAAATGGTGACACACAAGAATCTGTGTACGCTGGATCAGACGCGTGTGTGTTTTCTAATGGGCAGTAAAACGCTGGATGACCACCGTACTGTGACACGTGAGATGCACCCTCACCATCGTTGTCCAATTGAACCCGGTCAGGAGTCAGGTACGGGCACAAACGCATCACTTGGTGGCAGATCGAGGCACACGAAGGACATGGCATTACCGTTCGACCACAATCTAAATAACCATCTGCCGTTGTGTCAGAACTCATCGCACACACCCAGTCCCGATACGCCTCCTGAAACAAACACACACACACACACACATGTCATTATTACATAGATTAGTCAGTACATAGACGTATCAATGTTTATTGTGTATTGTGATTTAATGCTTCTTTTCCTTGTGAAACAATGCGCATCTTTTGTCGAATCGATCTAAAATTTTGCAAACTTCCGGCGGATGCCTATAGATTTAGGGTTGGATCATTAACAACTAGTCGTTCTTAAGTTGTCGAAGGTGCCCGAAAACCATGTTTTCGCTTCATTCGTTTAAAACATTTGTACTCTGATTTGGAATATAATTGGATAGACATTGGAACATGTTAAATTCGCACATCGCGAACTTTTTGTGTTATGTTTTCGTTTACTGATATCTGACCATGTATCTAATTGTTGCTTGAATATGTTTCGGGAGATATTGTATAGACCAAAGGGTAAGATCTACAAAACAAGATACACGCAAAATCATTATTTCATACATTAGTACGCACATAGAGGTTTTAAGACTTGTCGCTTTCTTATTTTGCTTCCGAAATCCGAAATATAGCGTAAGCCTTGCTTAGAGATTTTATAGAACGAATGATTAGCTTTACAAAAACAAGATGAACATAAGTTATTTCATGTGTGCAGCAAATGATTATATTTTTAAACTGATAGACAAAACATATCGAGGCAGTAAGAGTCTTTTCGAGATAGTCTGAAGGACCTGTATTACATTTTTGTCTTGGAAGCCGCTTACTGATTATACGTCTCATACAATTCACTATGTTCGAATTTAAAAGTATCAAGTTTATACAACGTGTCTCCTTAGTATGTACTCAATGATATAATAAAAGCTTTTAAACCTATAATGACGAAGCTGAAAGAAAAATACTAAAGAAAATGCTAAGAAAAGAAGCAAAAAGTAAACTCTGAGAAAATTTAGCAAGAAAGAAAAAGAAACCGAAAAGGATTGAAATAAGAGTTAAGGGGTCGGCTTCCAATTTTTCGTTGTTTATTTTAAAAAGTAAGATATGCTTGACAACCTATAAAATCATTCTGGAGGGATAGGATTGTCAGCGTCAGTCCGAATGGCATGGTAAAGCCGTTTTTTGTTATTTATCGTACTGAGGAACGACTTTTAACGGCTGGTATTATATGGCCGGGGTATTCAACACTAGTCTTAATCATTGCTCTCATTCCAAACTTCGTTGAATGGATTTGGGAGACAAATACATTTGAGCTGTAGAAATTCAGTATGCGTTCTGGACGATTTTGAATACGATGGCCCAGTCTAACCTCTGAGGGCCTTGAAGAGAAAATGTAGATTGGAAATTCCTATACAAATTTCCTTCGGAAGGCTACTAGGTTAGAATGGGCGGTAATTATTAAAATTAGTATGTTCTAAAGGATGGTCGAAGACAGTTACCATACCTGTCACGCGACGTGCTATATGCGGAATCAACAACTCGGACTAACAGGTATCTGGTATGGCAATGAAATTTATGTCAGCTTTAGGTGTTCTTAGGTTAAGTTCCATCCCAAAATTTTGGGCCAAAATATTCAGCCATTTGCGAGACATTGGCCAAAACGTAAAAACCCTTGTACCCTGACTGACGGTCACATGCTTGCACCTATAAACTTGAAATTTGGTGTGTCGGGGGAGTTTTTGACGCTTGACATGGTGGAGTTTTGCGTTTATCGAATTTCGAATTTTTACGCGGGAAAATCGATTTTCTCTCAAAAAATTCAAAAACCGTAAATTAAACCGCACAACATTCAAACCCTTACATTCAAAACCCACAACGTTTTCCCAAGAAATGTTCGGTTTTTGAATTTTTCAAAGAAAATCGGTTTTCCCGCGTGAAAGTAAGGTATTGCCTTCTTGATAGCAGTAATCGTTGTCAAGCCTTTCTTACTTGATGCTTTCGTAATAAAAAAACAAAATACAGTAAAATCTCGATATATTTGCCTTCGTTATAGTGGCTTCTCGTTATTATTGCCGAACTATTCCCCGCCCTTCAGTTTTACATGCGAATCAATCTCTTTATAATTGACAATTTTATAATTGCCTTCGCTATAATTGCTGGGCATTTCACTCCCCTTGCCATGTACAAAGCATGTTAAAATACCTTCGTTATAATTGCCTACAAGAAGATTTCGGCCTCACTCAAAAATCAAAGAGGTTTGTTGTAACATCAGCATTTATGTTGCCAAAAACAGC
>VICI01004336.1:0-11182 GCA_019593645.1 Akabosia matsudoensis
CTGTATTCACTTTTACAGTGATGTGGTACTCAAGGTGTACCGCAGGCGGTACATTTAGATAACGCTCAATTTTGTGCAGTTAGCTTGCGACTTAAAGATTCAAATCAAATATTTCAAGACAAAATGCAATAGTTGTTAGGTTTTACCCCTTACATCATACAATTGTGAAAACTTCATGAAATTCCACACAAAAAATATGTATAGCGAATGCCAACTAAATCCTTGAGTTAAATCCCTCCGACTAATGTGAAGACCAACCGTTGCAGTGATAGAGTTGTGAAAAAAAGATGTGTACCTTATACTTTGTATCTTATGTCAAAATAGTGTCTGCGTTTAAAATTCCGCGTAATTATGCAACCATATAAGTTTACAAGATACGGTGATTTAAGTCGAGTCAGCAGTATTACTATTTAAGTTTTTAACTGATTGTATTTTTATTACTATTAGCCCTACCTTTCATACCTGTAAGTTATGATTCAATGTTCTAATTGAAATTAATTGCATTTAAACCAGAATTGGAAATAGTTACAAAACACTTCGTTTGTACAAAGTCTTGAATGTATATGTTCTGTATAAAAACTTCTATTTAAGTTCACCTATTTTTTTAAAGGATTGAATGTTGGCATTTTGTGTAACTTCCATTTATTGTGAGTAGAAAGCATCCGAATATGATTGAGGAGCCTGATTGATAGGTCAAACTTTTACTTTTTTCTATTATCTTCTTCCATCTGTGTCTGCATCTAATAACTTCATAATACCTTCAAGCATCACTTCCAACGTCACAGGATAATGGCGACCTTTGAGTACTAGTAGTGGTACAATAAGTATTTGTCACGGGACCATATCTCAACGGCCAAAGACCTGTATACTTTAGTCCCTACTGAGCAATATAGTAATGGGAACACTACATGATCTCCGTGTATAATTCCCATACGGTTAAGGAAAATCATCATCTACCATTAATTTTTGAAAAATGCGATGCGTTTCGTAGTTGGAATTCATAACTTTGCGTCAAACTATGCCGTCCAACTCGTGGGCCTAATGTGTAATGATATTAGGTATGTAATTTAATATTATTTTTAACCTGGTGGTAAAATTGCAATTTCACACCAGAGAAGATGCTATATGCGCGTTTCTCCAGAATCTCAACACTTTTCAAGCTTCGTGCACTTTGTTCAATGCTATGAAATCTTTGAAAACAGGAGCGGTGGGAGACATACATAATTGTTTGTAAATAGCTCTTTTGTATTTATTCAACGTAATACAAGGTATACATAGTTGATTGCGGGAATACAAAAAGATTCATGCTAACTTACAAATGATCATAGCCCTCTTCTCAAAAGTTGATTAAACATCCAATGTATTAATTCAATTACTGAAAATTAAGTATTTCTCAAAGTAGAACTTTTTTGCGATAGACAGCCTCAACCTCAAGCAGCTTGTCATTTGATTAAATCAGGATTAGCTCCTGGTGGTAGTTTTTTTGGTGATTACAAACGTCATAAGATGTACATTATACATAGCAGCAGATCACATTAACCGTCAGGATTATGATTAGATTGCTTAAACTTTCACTGTCACCATCCTGCAAATAAGGGCTACAAACGAACAAGTAAAATTATGCTAATATGAGAATCACAAATACAACTTTGAACACTAGATGAAAGGGCAAGCATTTAAGTCATTATATGGGTAATGTGTTTCAAAAACCGGTCATAGTAAATATAGGTATGTAGAATATGCATTGTTTACTCTTTTCATGCATTCTTCTTCTAAAACTGAGTATTTTTTTTATACATGAACTTTTATGATTTCAATCTGACGTTGTCCAGTTCACCTAAGGGCAATTTACAAAGGCATTATGAAACTACATACGCGTTACGATCGCATACTATCAGGAATAGTTGATAGTGTACAAGAGGATGTTGAGCATTACTACAATAACGATTTAAGTACACACATGGAGAATGCTATGCCACAGCTACTTTTAAAAATAGTTTTAGATACCATGTACCACATTAACTCTGGTTAGGCGGACGGTATTAACAATTACTGCGTCATAAAATGTATACATGGATTCCGATTTTTATATATTTTGAAAAACAAAAGAAGATGTCAATAAGCAAACTCCTAGTACTACTGCAAGTAAGACAGCAGTTTATTCCATTCTCACATTTTCTTGCTTAAACTTTGGCATTCCACTTTCTTTAAAAAAAGAAACAGTACTTGTACTGCGACATATACAAGTGTAAAGCAGAGTTACTGATTTTATTGTCCGTTTACAATCGTACATGCATCCTTCCATCTCTCACGATAGAACTAATTTCCTGGCGGACGCTTGCCCTTATATCCTATCTGATCTTAATTTAAAGTGAGTGGTAAACCTGTACTTTGATATGCTATAACCTCAAACAGACAATCCAAAATACTTTATTTGCAGCTCTAGTATTTTATTTTAACAAGATGCACTTGGTTTCCGTCATGTGAATACGTATCCTCATCCTCATACCTTACGTACGAGTCCTAACTCAACAACAGGTACCTTGCAATGACATACTTTCGGTGACACACTAAGTTCATGTGTTTCCGCCTTCTGCTCCTCCATTCCTGGCTGACTAACTACAATAACCATGTCACATCAACAGGGCTTCATAAAGCACCCATTCCCTCCCAGTTCCGACCAATAATATTCAACATTTTAGATTTTAGCTCTAATGCGTAACCTTTACCTTGCTATGCAAATACTTTGGACTAGATTAATTTTTTCAGTTCACATAAATGCAAGTATTTTATGTCTTTCACTCTACAGTCTGGCACTATCTATCTACGTTAAATCATGTTACTCAATTTACAATTCTATGAGATTCTTTACATTATAAACTCCAATATCCGGCTACGAGTTGTACTGATATACGAGTGATGAACTCGCCCTATCCGTAGATCGTCCGCAAACTATGTATCATGTACTTCCGTCTTATAACTGACAAATGGTAAGTACTTATATATATTATGATAGTTTTCATACTAGTCTCTACATGTTCGTTGGCTGTTTATTAGTCTTGTTGAGCGTAGTAATTTTGGAAGGACTACTTCATAAATCTTAGTCACCACTTGGCAGTCAGTGGTCTATTTCTCTTTAATTTTTACTGAAATCAGTTAGTCCATCTACGAGCTTAAGTGACGTTAACCCTATAGAGATTCTATAAAAATGTATTCAAGCCTGTGTGTTTTATAGTTTCCCGATATATAGTTTTATAAAGTCGCTGTACCATTGTAACTATTAATAGACTACTTATTTCCCCGTTGGAAATAAACACATTTTTCTATATCGTTTTGTCAT
Source organism: Akabosia matsudoensis (assembly GCA_019593645.1). Classification (NCBI taxonomy): domain Eukaryota; kingdom Metazoa; phylum Arthropoda; class Collembola; order Entomobryomorpha; family Paronellidae; genus Akabosia; species Akabosia matsudoensis. Next base: position 3,341 of record VICI01004336.1, read on the forward strand.
CCGTGGAATTCTGCGGATCCACTTTTGCTTCTTAGGTGAACAGGGTACAGGAAGGCGTTTTGTCAAATTCGACCATATTTGCTTCATTTCATCTGGTGTCATTTGATGTGATGTAACCTGTAATCAATATTATAAAATTAGCCTTATGAATAGTACGAATTCCGTAGTACATACAAAATGCTCACCATAATCCGAAACGCGCAGGGATCTTTGGGATCCAATCGGTTGTACGTGAAGAAAGGAGAATCATCGGGAAAATATTGACTTTGTCTGGCAAGAATGGCCGTTATATAAATATCCTCCAAATGAACCGAAAAGCGCAGGGATCTTTGGGATCCAATCGGTTGTACGTGAAGAAAGGAGAATCATCGGGAAAATATTGACTTTGTCTGGCAAGAATGGCCGTTATATAAATATCCTCCAAATGAATCAGCGGTATTGTTAGAGAGTTCTCTAAGAGATTAGGAACTATATCTCCTCGAAGTAGATACGCCGTCCCGGACAGATAACCCGGATAAACAGACGAGGGATACAGGTACTTTGGCATATAGAGTTTTGAAGTGTGATCTTTTATCGGGGCTGCACCACAAGTTAAACGACCTATCATTTTCGAATGTGGCATGTCGTGAGCCACCTTAAGCAATCGATCAACGTTTACGAACATGTCGTCATCAGTTTTGAGAATCCAGGTAGGAGACGAAGATAAGTCGTTGTTAGTACTACAGGTTAAGTTAATCCACTTCAGCATCGTCATAGACTTAAGGGTCAGATTATGATAGGTATCGAGAAAGTCTTCTTGAATGATATCATCATATTCTTCCGCTTCTTTAACAACAGCATTCTGTACATTAAAATGAGAAAAAGAAAATGTAAATGATCTTCGATTATTTCTATATATTATATAGTATTATTTATCAAACGTGATATTAGAATAGAAGTCTGCGTACCTGGATCGTTTCATTACCACTCCGGCCCAAAACAAATGCAATTCTAACCCCTTTCGGCCAAATGTGGTTTTTGGAACCCCAAGTTTCACGAATTGCATTTCTGTTGCGCAAATTCTTTGGCGCAGATGTAACCATTATTAAAATCTGGACGGTAGGCCCGCAGTATGATGATGTGCCGTTACTAAAATGATTAGCATTGTAGCTCCGCAAATGTTGGTTAGGATGAAGAATAAAAGTGTTTTCGCTCGTCAGGTCTAAATAGTCAGTGATAATGACTGACTGGTTCACAGTCCAAGTGGAAAGCTCGCCTGAAAAAGCCCGAAGAGACAATAACATTTGTACGTGTAAATTTCATCAGAAATGGATAAGGAGCAAAACTTACTTAAGCGCTCATAGTAACTTCCTCCGGAAGACCCTGAGTCAGGTGAAATCAGGGCCACGAGAAAGATGAACAGTAAAAACGCTACGATGGCACCAACAAGGGTTGGAAGTCGAGAAAACTTTCTCCCAGCTCTGATCACCGAGATTGTATTTACTCGGATGTACATTGTCTCTTGTTACAGCAAACCTGCCCCGTCCGTTAGTATCATACATGGTACTTAATAGTTACTCCCATAACTTAGTGGAGGCCAGGTTCAAAGAATGTCAAAAGACTGGCACAGTTAGTTGATTCAAGAAGTCCTGTAAGTTTACAAACAGATTTACAATGAATGAAACTTATCGTCGAATTCGACAAGTTGTAAATCCTGGGGTGTACAGAAACCTGAAATTAAGAGTACTATTTTAATCGACGGTGATCGCAACACAATGCGCATAGAATCTCCAGAACCCATTTCTTTGTATGTCACTGTTCATTAATTGAGAAAACCACCTCAGCGAACGACGCAATAGCATAGTTATTTGAAACGAATGGGCATAAATATCCCCTAAAATAAATTTTATTTACTTCAGTTTTCATGAACTGTAGTCAGTCATGCAGTGTAGTCAGTAGCGTATCCAAAAAATTGAAGAAATTTTAATAATACGCACATAAAACTTTAAAGCTCTTGCACCGACACTAATGCATAACGTTGACTTTATAAATGCCTACTCATTAGTATATGCCTACTCATTAGTATAAGCCTATCAATGTAGTCCCTCATTAAATCTTACAAAAGTAATTCTACACCGGAAGTATACAGGAACGTTGGATTCTTTGATCGACCTTTCAAAAAGTACTATAATTTTATATGTGTTGTCAGCTAGGAATGTGATCGTTGATGTTCCAATGTTTGCAGCTTGAATTCAAAGCGCGACCAAAAGAAAGTCGCCAGAATACACTCGCGGCACAGATTCATCGCGCCAACAACATTACTCGGCTCATTCCAATCAAAACGAGAGACAAGAACAGTGCATCACAGCCAGAGATGAAATTGGTTCAGCTGTCCCACTATTTCTATTAAAAACTTGTCTGTAGCTCGAACAAAACATCGCTTAATTATACATACGCTACTTACTATACACACTGCTATGAAAGTATGCCTGTGATCATCGTCACTGTCACTGAATATCTAATGTCTGTTTTTATACACAATTCCTAAAATTGTCTACTGGGTTTGATAACGAAATTAATTTGTCTAATGATGACTATATTGAAATGCTCTCGGATGTACCAATCAGGTCTAACAGGACCAACCGCATTGTAACCGCTAACCCATATTACTCGTTTAAAACTCGCTAACCTTTACCACTCGTCTGAAACTAACCCAAGTAAAGAGTATAAAACACGATGCAATAAACTGCTGGAGATATTTTCACCGTTTCAAAACTTAAGAAAACATAGGCCCTTTCGTGCAAACAGCCGTTTGCATCTCTTTTTCCAACTATGTAACACAATAAAGATAGTTTTTTTACCATTTAGATTTGAAGCACCACAAATGTTTGGTCAGGAAGTGAGATATTTTTTTCCATTGCTTGTTGGTTTTGAAGGTAAGAAATAATATAAAGTAATGAGTTTTGATTAGTGATCATCACGGACAGCAAGGTCTCAACATTCGTTCTGTACTAAATTACGTGCTACTTTACGCTGTTCTCCAAAAACATGCTGACTTCGTATGTTGCAAGAAGAAGTGCATGTTGAGGCGACTTCCATGAGATGAGAAGACGATTCACCGTATCTGAGTTGAGTAGATTATTATTATGTATTCGGCCCATCGCTGCTTCTATGTACACATACAACATATACCTGAATGTGAATACTATCATCACTATCACATATTCACCCTTAGCTGATGCTAGAAGTATCTAAAAAAAAATATCTACCCCCTAAAGTATGCTAACCTTTTGAGCTCATGCTACCTAGATTGGAATAGATCAAAGAGAATGACTGTTTTTTTGTAGCACTTTGCATAATCATCATTACACATTCGGATGGCTTCGCTGCTGCCTTGCTGAAGGTAAAAAAGAAATCATTCATAACGAGAATATTTTGCAGTAACGATGATATTGATTTCCTTTTATTGTAAAGAAGCATGCTTCTTTCGTAGGGTTTTATTTTAGGTCCATACAACACTCGAAATCATCCAGAAGCTTTACAAGAGCCATATTTCCAATTCGCTAATGTTTGCATTCATCATTTTTTAGATGAGAGATGGACCTTTTTCGTAATGATCTTGTTATCAAATATAACCTCAAGAAGTCTGTTACAAGGTTTTTTTTCCCTTTGCATTGACGCAATCTTACATGAATCACAAATCAAGAAACATTTGTTGACTTGTCTGATTTTCACATGGTTATGTAATCTGTAAAACTATATTCTGGTTCTACGACTTGAGAGTTGAAACAGGGAAAAGAACTTCTGAAGAAAAAGCGTCGGTCTCTACAAAGGAAAAAGTTTCTAACTTCAAGTATACTCATTAATACTTTCTTTACATTATCCTCTTCGGTTAGCTTCCAGATGATAAAAGTTAACACCTATATTGCAACCCAATTTGGTTTTCTTCCAATAATACATGATTTCCATTTTCCCATTCTTTTCCGAGAGTTGCGATCGTCAGGGAATTTCGTTGGTCGAGAGTCATCATCATTCGTATGTATAGATATGTGGTTTTGGAGAGCTACTTCATCCCGACAAGTAAGTGCAGCAGTTTGAAAGGAGGGCAAAAATGGGTTGAATACATAATAAAATTTTCATTCGACAGTCTTTGATAAGATACATGTGCTAGTGGATTTAGTGGAGCAAATTTTTATTCTTATAGCTTCACAATAGAAAACGACTTAGCATGTGTTTTTTTACATGTATTCACGATGGGCATGCAGAAGTGTTATATAATTGGTAAACTTGTTTGGTAATGGAAATTCAACTCCTTCCATGATACCATGAAAAGCATCCTGAAACGCAGAGGATGGTTTCGATTTCCATAGTATGAAAATGATGATGCATGTGTTTTCGAGTTTTTGTATTAAAAATGGTGTGAATTAGTGAAGTTTGCATGAGTAGTCCAGAGGAAATTTTTAAGTACGTTTTGGTTGACAGTCACGCATTATAAATGATATATATTCAATGGGTACATAAAATATGGGCGAAAACAGTAATTGATTGCTATTTTACTTTCCGGGTTTTATAACTTGCGCTTCTAATACCTATTATAATAGGTCAATGAATCTGTCGCAGTCATTACAGTATCTCATATAGTTCTTTCGCTATGAGTAGAATATAGGACGGAAACGGACGGGCGTCCCTTTCGCCGTTTTTACTCAGTAGAGAAGTTTTCGAGGTAAATGAAGAAAAATGAGAGTTGCTGTTTTTGTATGGGATTTTACAGATTCTGTAAGACAATTCAAGGCACAGGGAAGCTACGAGTATTCCAAAATATCTAGTAATATTAGGCTAACCCTTTACAATAACTACTTCTGTTGCGGTTAAAACTTACGATGCTCTATGTATTGGCTGAGTCAACACATGACTACCAAACCTTAATACCCAAAACAATCCTTAGCAGTCATATGCACAAGCATGTTTTTACAAGCAAAGGATACTGCATCCTGACACAAGAGGATAGAATACGGCTGCCAATATTGTGGCTTTTCCGTTTGTACTTGTACATGGGTTGCTATTCTCGCAATGTGCCAATATATTATTTTCATATATCCAATTTTACGCATATATTTTCCCTTTCACAATCTCATGGCCACACTCATGTTTGTGTGCCATTCACGTTACTGGTGCGGTAAAGCATTGCTGATTTGAAGAGCTTTCCTAGTACTGAGTTCTGTTAAAGAAGTGAAGAATATTGTACATGAATGATCTGTGGACAAGTTTTGCCCCAGAGATAACATCGTGTGTTGTAAAATTTTACATGAAGGGTTGACTTAAAATATGTAATACAGAGCTTGCAAAACAGCGGTTTTGCAAAGAGGGATAGGTTTGCATGTGTCGTTTTTCATATAGGTAAGAAAAGAAAGTTTACAGACACTTATAGGTATGGCTCAGCTTACATCACTCTCAGCCATGAGTACATCGCCAGCGACTTTCTAAATTAATCATGAACCGTGTAATACGTTATCGGTTGCAACCGGTTCAGAATAGAACAGATGATTCATCTACAAGTGCCAGTTGTAATATTGTGATGTTAAACGAGTGAACACAGCTTTTTTTACTTTGTATTTTCTCATCACACAATCACAGATGTGACCGTTGTATAGTTAATCTAAATTTGATTCAAGTACCTGGTTAAAAAATAGTTTAGATAATTGAAAGGAAGTTTGTATGAACTTTAACAACAGTAGTTCTAGTTTACGTTGTACCAAAACTGGAGTGAAAGAGCAGATGTGTAAGCTACAAACAAGTGTGCACGAAGTGTTCAGTGCTTGTTCTCAAAATCAGCTTGAAGTGAAAGTATTTTTTCCTGAGAAATCTAAAACTAGGTGTTGGGTATGTGTGCACCACCAGTAACTTTTCTATAAGCAAACAAATCCCGCCTGAAACCGTGCTTTTGTAAATGGGCTTTTGGTGTGTATTTGCATCACGGGAAAAGTGATAGAAATCATCAACGTGAAACTCTGCATGAGAGAAACTTCGCCTTGTGTAGGAGGACAATCTGTATGAACAGAAGAATCCCAGAACATTAGAAAATGTGAGTTGAAATATATTTTCTATAATTTATGTTAAGCGCTATTTTCTGTTGTCCATACGTAATACATAATACGTCCCTTACTTGCAATTTCAAGTAGATGATTTGAGAATTTCCTTTGACCTGGATTTTGTGTAGTAGAAATTTAAGCGAAATATTCTAAAGTTAAAAGCTAGTTTTGTTATTTTTGAAAGCTTTCACTGGATTTTGCATTCATATTCATGTAGACACGTTTTATATAATTAAAGTTTTAGTTTCTGCAAAATGTAATTTCCCCTTGCTGACATAAGATTTTTCTCAGATGAGGGCAAAAAATTATGGTATGGTAATGGTATACAGTCCTCGACGCGACAAAGCAGCATATGAAGCTCATTGGAAGATATTTTACTTTTTTCCTGCAAAGAGACGCATAGTAGGCTAAGGAAAGTGCAAGGGAAAATGTTGCTGTCAAACACAAAATGTTCACGACAGCACAAGAACATGAGGGGACAGAGGGGGAGATGTTGATGCAACTACAAAAATATAGTACATAGGTAGAAGAAGTAAGGCGACAACGATAGTTAAGTATCCCGGCTCGTAGGTTTATACATTGTTGACCAGTATAAAGAATGAATTGTAACATGGCTCGCTTTTTCTGAGACAATAAGACGAAACAACTGGTGCACGAAATGTGATGCTCCTTTTTGTTCGCCAGCTTCATGCATTTTTTCCTCCACATACCTCCTTCCATTGCAATAACTTACAATTGTTTCCATACGAAAAAAGGTGGTTGACTTGATGACATGAACGAAAAAGTTTAAATTTGGTCTATCACGTGAAAAAATGAAATTATAAACTTTTTCAAGTAGCAAAAGCACCTTGCGTTAAACAAAAGCGTATATTGATCAAACTGTCGAGCCACTTGTGTGAACCAAGCCATGCCACCGTTACCACTATATCCCCCATCCACCACAAAATTTTCTGCCACTGGCACATTGCACAGTGCAAGCCTTGAAGGCTCTTTGTATTGAAAAAGTAGACACTTGACATAATCTACAAAACTTTCATTTTCGCTTTGAATTTCAGCAAATATGTAGTTATTCTTTTGACGCGGAAGGTACAAACTATTTTTATCAACGATTCCCCGTCATTTTCATTCATGATTTTTCTAGCGACTTGAGAAAAACGCACAGCTTTCTTTCCCCTATGCCCCATACGAGTACAGTGGTATGGCTGCATTGCTATATTTGTAACAAAAACAGCCGTCTGGCTTTCTGTACTGCCAGCAGATATCCGGAGGATATACGTATGCATTGTCCGGGCCAGCCTATTTGCTTTCACTTTTCGTATCCTTTCTGCGAATATGAATAGTTTTGTTAGTGTTGTCGTTCCGTTGTTAAGAGACTCTTGCAAGCAGTCTCCGGTTGGTAGTTGGAGACTAGAAGGATATCAAAAATTAGTTGTATGTGAGAAGCTGTATGCAGTCCACGTACATATTCTTACAGAATACCAAATATGCGTAGGAGGATGGCTGATGTATGAGGGAAAAGAGAGAAGCAAGAGCTCTAAATTTTACAGAGCTGGAACTGAGCTTTGTTAGTGAAGACAGACGCTAGAATTTCTGCCCTGAACAGATCCACTCATATGTATAATAAGCATACAAAACGCCAACTTTCATTTCGTTTCTTTGCTGCAAGTGGCATTTCTTCCTTTGAAAAAAAATAATCCAAGGATTACTTTCAGAATAGATTTTATTCTCCTGTGGGATGATATTAGCGATTTGAATATTTGAGACAACTTATGAT
>VICI01004337.1:0-11182 GCA_019593645.1 Akabosia matsudoensis
AGCACGAGGCGAATACGAAACTGGATCTCATTCTCGTTCCGTAGGAGGAGGTCGCAGTCGTGGACGCGGCAGCTCCGCCAAGTTACCGCCCAGATTTGCAGCCCAAAATGCACCTGATTACAAGATGTAATTGATACTTAATTTCACTCGTAGGTCTGTTATTGTTCCTTGCTATGATTTCTGGGGTAAATTGAGATTTTCTTTAGTTCATAACGTCTTTAGTTTGGTTTCATTTTACTTTATTACGTCAGTGTGTTTGAAAACAGTAAAAAAAAACTTTCTTGCTGAATAAAAAGCCATAAAAAAGTTCATTTAAAGACCCCTCATTACTCTTTGAGTTATTTTTTTTACATGAATTTGTATCATTAAATTCGTCACCACAAAAAAGGTCGTTATTAATTAAGTCTTTTACAATAAGAGCTCGCACTCCACACGATTGTGGAAGCACCACTCTGGTCGTATAGCTTCCGCACGGATTCCACGTTGAATGAGACGATCCCTGTGGGCATCAAGACGAGGGGCGGCTTCCCTCCAGGACTGGGTGGGGTTCGACCAAAGACGCTCAGCAAGCGCGGCACCTCTCGGCCACAGCTTTGGCTCGAGGGTCATCTCGTCCGTTTCAGTGGACCACATTGTTCCAGCGCCACCAAGAACCTGGATTCAAAGATAGAAAAAGTTCGTTAGACATCCAGTCCCGGAGTAATTGCACGAATAACCTTGTTTACAGTTGTACTGACCTGTGCGTAAGCCGCTGTTTCATTGTTATGATGAGTTGCTGCAATATTCATTGGATCGTTGTCGTAAATCGTTTTCCACGTTTTGTAGTCACCTCCACATGGCGGCAACACGTTGCTTTGACTTGGGGGTCCAAGACCAATTGGGGGGAGGAGTCCGCTGTTGAATCCACAGTCGAGAGACCATGCATCAGCATTTGAGAAAATAAGCTTGTAGCCGCGGTTGATGACTTTGGCGAGGAGTGGTTCCCTCGCTGGGCTCTTGATTTGAATAACGTAGGTTTCTGGATCCAGAACGACTTCAGAGTCGCGGAGGGAGGTGAGTTTGCTGTCCCAAATGATGGGAGTTGGCTTCTCAATACCAACTGGTGCAGAGTCATACAAGGTTTGAAGGGCACGAGACTGATACTCCATCCAGAGCCTTTGGAAGGTAACGTCATTGGGGATTTGGGCAGTGGCCTTGAGTACTTCGTTCATCGTGTCGGATGAGTTCCAGCACTGGAAGTTGACGTCGTCAGCGCCCATGTGGAAAAAGTCAGTGCCGGGGAAAGCGTCCAGGGCGTCACGGTACACGCGGCCCAAAATCTGTCGAATGTAATGAATTATTAATATTTTGGTTCATTATTCACAAACAATCAGACTCGTAAATGTTTTTTTACCCTGTAGGTCTCGTTGTTCAAAGGATTCAATTGACCGCATGGTGGCTCAGAGCAAAATTCTTTCCATGGTTCTTTATTCAAGCAAACAACCAAGTCTCCCTTGCCCTCACGTTCTCCCCACTGCCATCCGTTTCCGGCACGAGCCGGTCCTCCAATCTCAGGAACGACTCGAATTCCCCTGACCTGGGCGTAGTCCACAATCTCCCGGATTTGGTCTGGGTAGTAAATCTTGTTCGGGGCGTAGGCTCCGTACAAAGCCATCTTGGGAGCGCGGCGAGAGTAAAATGGGAACGAGTGGGCGTCCGCGATGTGCCAGTGAAGAGTGTTGAGTTTGTTGTATGACATGGCGTCAATTGTGCGCCTGATTTGCTTCAAGGAGAGATAATTGTGACCAGTATCGATCATAAGTCCACGGTAGGGGAAGGCTGGCTCATCTTCAACGTAACCGGTCTTAACGATCATGAGGCAGTCGCAGGTGTCTTCGTAGTTGATAAGCTGGCTGAGGGACTCGAGGGCGTGGCGGGCTCCGTAGTAAGTTTTAGCGTGAATCTAGAATTAAATACAAAAAAAAAAAAAAAAATGTAACGCAATGTCTATCGATAAAACTCGTCTATAAAACTAATCGATGTAATTCGTCGATAAACCCATGACGCTTATATGAACTTATCGTGTAAAACCTCACCATTAACTTCAACAACGCCATTTGTCGACGTGTTCATGCCCAGAGTATAGCTCTCGTTGGTATTCAAAGTGAGCTTATCATCAGAACTATCAATTTTCATGGACACCATCACCGTCGTCCTCTCAATGTCAGGCGTGTACTTTTTATCAAAAGGATTTGGCTGCTTGCGAGAGTCCACATTTCCATCATATTTTGGATGCATCTTGAGGAGCTCCACTTGGAAGCTCTTTCCAGCCTGCTGGAGCAATTTCCCGAACTCGGGCAGATGGGGGATGGGCCCAGTTGATAAACAGCCTGAAAAATTACAACAGCAACAAAAACATTTCATAAGCACATTATTTTTCCGTTATTTTCATGAGAAATTGAAATTAGAATTTAAAAGTCATAAGAAATAATTAAGATTTTTCCTGTCATGTCGTGTTTTTCTTTTCATTGCCAGAAAAATACAAGTTTTTTTCAAACCATTTTTTTGCGTAAACCTGACATGCAACTTTCTATCAAGATGTTCTTCATCCTAACGCTAAACAGGAGGAGAATGTTTTTAAAAGGGATAACGACATGGTCCCAGGTTTAGTCATGGCCATTTCTACAAAATAGTTGTACCCGACACAATCAAACATTGTTACATGCATGAAAGAATTAGATAGGTATAAAGTCACAAATGCTCGTCTCTTCTTTTCTGTTCTTTGGTCGGTTCACTTTTTCTTTTTTCTTTAAAAGACCAGAGGATAAAATCCAAGAAAAAAAAAGAAGACAGGTTGCACATCTGCCGAAACAATATAAAAAAACTTGTATGGCCATCGAATAAAATTCCTGTACCCAATTGAGTATGCAAATCAATCGAGTGTACCACTGGTCATTGCCACCAAACATGCTCCGGTTATTGCCTGGAACAACGACAGCAACGGCACAGCAAACGAGATTTTCACTTTTTGAAGAAAAATCCTGTCATTTTTTTTCTTTCTTTTTTTTTTGCATGCAATCATAGGTTTTACGTAACAATTTGTCGTTTTTTTTTTGCAGGGAAAATAAGGAAGTTATCTTGGAAAACGTTGCGCAAACAGACTTGTCAACCGTTTTCTTGTGCGGGGCAAGTTGAGACACGTGATAGGTAAGTGAAAAAAAATATGTGAGAACATTTTTTGTTTTGTTTTTACCTTTGTGGTTTGAATGCAATGAGGTCATCTGCAAGATCCACAGGTCCTGTAGGCCTTGGCCAGAGAGACCTGTACTCGCCACAAAGCAGCCGACATTTTGACAGGGACTGAGTACTCGGCGAGTCCTCTGGACTTGTGTCCCTCGAGCAGGTTTCATTCAAACAGGCGTACGAATAGGGCGTCGGGAGCTGGTAGAAAACTTCCTCGCAAAATACTAAAGGTACTAAAGCTACAGAGAGGACGGCGAGCGCCGCTGTATATTTTGCGGAGCTCATCCTGGAAAAATAAAAATAAAAATAAAAATTTAATTACATTTCCAATACAAAACATATCCTTTTATTTGACAACTCACCTGAGTAAACTATTCTAACTATTCTAAAGTAAAAACTTTATATAAAAATATGGCACTTTGAGAAGATATCCGACCACCAGTGAAAACAAATTCGCTTAAGCACTGAGGTCTGGCACAGGGCTTAAACTAGACTGACTCAGGCTCGGTCCGAGATCAACCTTCTCACCCACCACCTCCTTCTCACTTTCAACTTGTTTTTTATTCTTTTCTTCATCATCGTCTTTTTTGGCTGGTCGTTGAGCTCATTTTCGTAACAATCCCATGCCAAAGTGCAATGAATCAGGCAGAGGGTGTCACAACACCAAAAAAACGAAGAGATTCTCCTTTTTTTGCCTGGATAGAATTACACATCTACATCTCGTTTTTTTTATATTGTTTCACAATTGCAGGTGCAGATGAAAAAAAAGAGAAGAAGAAGAAGTATTTAAGTAGATACTGTTTTCATACGCAACACTTGTTTTATTCCTCAGAGACAAGAAGGGCATTATACTCCAAAACGCGAACCTGTCCCGGCTTCATTTCATTTTCATTCAGAGGTTGATTGTTTAGTGTTAAAAGCACTCGTCTCATCACAGCAAGCAAAAGAACCTGGTTTAGCCTCAAGAAAACTGTGTGGACAAAGATGATCATAAAAGTTCTGTACAGTTTTAAAAGGATTTTTTTATCATTCGGACGGATAACAAGTTAAAATACATACGGCAAAAAACTCTTCCGAACTGATCTAACAGGATTAAGATGGTCAAAGACCAGAGAATTTGAAATAAATAAGAATTTATTGTAGATTCTTTCCGTGGGTGAATAAGACATGAAAAATTGTTACTTCATGGCTCTCATATTGCTACCGAATGTCAAGAAGTGATGAAGAGACGTGTATTTACAGAGGACATGGCTCTCTTCTTACGTGCAAAAACCAATTCCATGCACGAAAATATATCGATGCGAGTTGGTATTTTTGTTCCTGTTAAGCACTTCATTTTTTTAAAATTTATTTTCATAACATATGTTTGCTAATAAGCAGACACCATTAAAATGATCAGTTTCGTCGTTTCGTGTAGCTCAGGAGCGTTAATATATAGGTATGTTCGTTTTTTACTATAATTATGTGCCAAGATTCGGCTATACAGACACAAATCTATTCCATACGCATAAAAAACCAATAAATGAATATTACATAGTATTTGCTAGTGGGAACGTAATTTACATAAGAGCTCACTTTAAATTGGCCATGTTTTTTTCTACAACCTATCAATTACACATCACATGAATAGCTTCTGATCTTCTCGCATGGATTACAACTGATGTTTGGACAATTGATATAAAAAAATTGTTATCAAACTAGTTACAGCATTTTTTTAACCTCCAGGCAAAAATAATTGTCCCGAGAAAATCGAAAGTTAAACGACCCAAGCCTGTAACTGCCACGTAAAAAGATTCTTTTTAGCAACAACAAAAAACATGAAATTTTTAAATAAAACTTTATACAACAAAAACAACAGCAAAATATCTTGTTACAATTTTATAGAACGCTAAATTTACAGGCATCCAATTTCGTTATCGAAGCTGTTTTTTTTTTCTAAAATGGATTTGATGAGGTTTTCAAGATTTGTTGTTTCGCATCGCCCCATGACTTGAGCATCTCTGCAACACGCTCGTGTTTAAAGTAAACTGCATTGTCGTAGCAAGTCTTGCCCCATCTTTTAAAAAATAATCCGATTAATTCTGTTTCTGACGACTTCAAATTAAGTTCTTGGTACACCCTTACCTGTCCTTTTTGAGTGGGCTCACGTTACACCGACGCAGCAAATACTCTACGACTTCGTAGTGACCCCCGGAAGCAGCCACGTGGAGGGCAGAGCGACCGTCAAAGTCGCACAGTCCCATTTCCACGCCGCAGAGGTGAAGTCGTTTGATATTTTCCAAGTCTCCACATCCAGCGGAAAATAACAAGCTCACGATTGAGGAGCCTTTGGTTTCAATAAACTTCCGGTGGGGGTCAACCTTGTCTTCGGTGAACTTGAGGTTCTCAAACATGTGGAAATTGAACATGTTGACGAGTTTCTAGCCGATTTAAAAAGTTTGAAAAATAAATAAACCGCTTATCAAAATGTAATTTAATTATATGCCTACCTCGCAAAATGCTATTCCACGACAGGAATTATTAAACTCGTCCAGGGCGGGGGACCACATAACCATTCCCAAGACATTCGGAACGATAAGCATGATAATCCCGGAAATGGATGACTTTGCTGGCAATCCAACACGAAACGCAAATTTCCCTGAAAAGCTAAACATTCCGCATGAAAACATGACGGATAAGACGTCTGCAACGACGTCGCTACTTAAAACCCTTTCCCCGGTTGTAGGACAGACACCACCATTCGCTAATGTAGCAGCCATCACGGATAAGACGTCGCAGGTTGACTCGAGGCTGCTTGTTTGTAGATAATACTCGATAGCGTCGGATAAGTCAGTTCCTTCCGGGAAGCAATTGTATTCTCGCATGAAGTGACCAAGGGCCCAGTTACGGTCAGAAACTTGGCGTTTTTCAAGGAACATGCCGTTGTTGAACCCAATATATTCCTCACCAACGAGTTTCTAGTTACGAAAAACAGTAATATAATATAAGGACCGGGCTATCCCATGAATTTTTACGGTAATACCCTGTATTGGAATTTATGCTTACCTTAAAAAACTTTTGTGTCCATTCAAATCTCTTTGACATGTTCATTTTTGGCTGTCCAAAAGCTTGAATAATCGAATGAATCATGATTGATCCGCTGTTAATGAGTGGATTATGGGGAAGTCCTTTCCCATCCAGGGCCAGTTCATTGTAGCCGTCCCCAGAAGGCTCCTGTCCTACATACTTATGAACAGTTTCAGTTCCAAGTTCCATCATGGCCAGGCCATACATGACCGGCTTGCTTAGCGAATGAAACGTCACTGGTGTGTACGCATCCCCAATGGAATACCGTTGCCCGTCCGTGGTGCAAATGGACAGTCCCCAAATATTGGGATCCATGCTGTTTAGCTGCTCCAGGTATGGAGGCGGGCTTCCCTCCGAGATTTCCTTGCACTCCAAAAACATATCCTCGATTGTCTGACAAAACTGGTCGAATTTGGGAATTATAAACTGCTGGCGAAACGCTGCCGAAATTATGATAATATTCGCCATAATCACGTCCCGGAAGACTTCCCTCGTGAGCTGCAACGTTTCAATCGAGCCGACGAAATCGTCATTGAGCCTACCCCGGTGGGCGACTTCCTCTTCCTTCAGGACCTTTCTGAGATTCGCAAAAAGGTCATCGAGACGATGGTCTGTTCTTCGAAGTCCACCATTTTCAAGCATCTAATCATAATTAAGTTTTAAAACGAAATACATGGCGAATAATACATTTAAAAACTTGATATTTATTTTTACAGCCAACAGCTTTCCAACAAGCATCACTTCCGAACCGTTCGAAAAGTAGTTGAACATTTCATCGTCAATGCAGGTGGGCGAGTCGCCGGTACTTGTAAACAATGAAGTAAAACTGGCGCTTACGTTTAAACGAACAAATGAATTGTTTTTCTTACGATTCATCCCAGTCGTCAAAAACCGGAACAGACAGCCGTCTATCCTCATCGTCTGACGATGGCGACTGTTCCTTCGTTAACAAATCAATCCAGACAATTGAGTTACTCCGTCCACGAGATCGGCCCGCTCCTCCAACCATCCCACCGGATGGAGGAACTTGAAGAAACATTTTTTTATTCGAAAAAGGTGATTCCGCCATCCTTTAAGAACAAACTAAAACCAAGCTTGTATGACGATGAGAAACTGAGGAATATGTTATGTACAGTCAGGTTTGACCTTGGATGTGGCTCCTAATTAAAATTTTAAAGTCAAATGACATCTCGTAAACAAAAATTGAACAAAAAAAACCAGAACCCATGAATAATTCAATGTTGTCTTTGTTAGTAGAGAAATAGTTTCACGGCTAAATGTATTCTAATACCTTTTTTTGTAAACGAAATTCATTTTGAAAAATAATCTTCTAATTGCTTGCCAAGTTCGTTTCCCCAAAGTTTTTGCCCCCCTCCTCTGATTGTGGCCTTCCCCACACGAGTTTCATTCTAAGCCTGCTTACGCGGGGCAGTGTGAGAAACTTTTTTGGAATGAATTTAACCTGTCGTTTGGAATACCAACTCTATAATCCCACTACATTTCCAACATCAAAAATTTTGTGAAACGAAACATCAGTAGAATACAGTTATAACTGGTCTTGAAAATGAACTGTCGATTGGTTCTACGAAATAATATATATTTTCCATGTTGTATTCGTTTAGAGGGTAAGTTTGAAAGATACGATTTAGGCACGATTAATTGAAGTTTAGACGAGATCCGGAATATTTGGAGGTTACAAAACGAGTACCAGAAATAGCTACTTTATTAAGCCGAGTTGAAGTTTAACTTACTGTGCATCATAGACGACCTGTCCGGTTTTGCCATGCAAAATGTATGTTCATTTTGGTTCGACATTATCACTTGAACAGGGTGATAAATGTGCTGAAGCTGGAACCAAATCTTTTTGGCAAAATGAATGACCTTTTTAGAATTTTCGAATTTTGTTAATGGCTACCTTGCTAGACTTCCGCCACTTCTTTTGCAGACCGTCTTTCCTGGTTTTTCTTGAACTAGGACATTCCGACATCTGTACCCACTTGATTGCTTTTCTAATCACACTTAATGGTCAAACCAGGATTATGAAGCACATATATAATTGTTGCTTAAAATCCTCAACACGCTTAAGCGTCCCCAAAACTTGTGTTTTTAAATGCTGGTGAATATGATTTACATGTTTGTATTAGCATTTTGTTATGTGTATGGTTTATTAAAAAGTGATACGCACACACCTTTAGCATTTTTTTCACATAATGTTGTTTGCCTTACGCAAAAAGAACTTGCCTTATTGGTTGTAAAATTTATTAAGTAGCGAAAGCTACTTTATCAAATTGTCGTGGATGCCTGTCCGTCCGTCTGTCCGTTATCACGAAATCTCAATAACACTGTAACCTACGGACATGAGATTTTGCACAGTAGTTTGTCTGCTCAATGCACCTCTTGTGACCAAGTTTCAAAAAAATCGGTCAAATAGTGTATGATTCATGGATCATGAAAGTTTTGTTGACTGCATCATGAAGATTTTGTGTAGCGCATTTTGCAGATCGTGTTTTAGCGAATCTTGTAGGTCGTGTTTTAGCGAGTCTAGAAGATCGTGTTTTAGCGAATCTTGTAGATCGTGTTTTAGCGAATCTTGCAGATCGTGTTTTAGCGAATCCTACAGATCGTGTTTTAGCGAATCTTGTAGGTCGTGTTTCAGCGAGTCTTGAAGATCGTGTTTTAGCGAATCTTGTAGATCCTGTTTTAGCGAATCTTGTAGATCCTGTTTTAGCGAATCTTGCAGATCGTGTTTTAGCGAATCTTGTAGGTCGTGTTTTAGCGAGTCTTGAAGATCGTGTTTTAGCGAATCCTACAGATCGTGTTTTAGCGAATCTTGCAGATCGTGTTTTAGCGTAAAGGTGTCTTTCGCTACTTTTGAGAATCGTGCATGAGCGCTTTATTTTTCTTGAAAATCCCGTCCTTAGTCATTAGTGCCCTACTGACTCCGGGGAAGACTGGAAAGAAGCTTGAGCCCGAAACAGCTACATGAATGAATTATATTCCCCGAAATTGCTAATTGGTCTTTGAGTTCTACTTGGCATTGTTATACGTGGCAAAGCTTTGCAAATTTAGATCCAGGAAGAACTTGCGTTGGTCTGGAGTATCAAAACCTTACAGTCGATATCTTTATTTCTTTTAGAAACGACAGGTTGCTGTAGATATTCCCTACTCTTCCCCAACATGGTAAAAGTCTACGCATTTAAATATTTCATCCCTTATCATAAACAGAAACAGAACTTCAAGCGTGGCCCGTTTCACGGTCGAAGTCATCACGGGAGTGACACTTAAGGCTGCTCGTGTACTTCTGAAAAGTGCCAGGTGGTCAGTTCTTCCCCAAAACCCACTCGATGATAGAAAGCTTTCATAATATAGCAGAAATAGAAATAAATAGCAGAAAAGGATAATAAACCTTTGAACTTAATTAGCAACTTCGTAAAAGATCCTTTTTGTTTTTAAGCTCTTTCACGAGAATCATAAGTCATAGGGGTACGCAGTGGAAATTTCCCTAACTAGGTCACAATTTAATAAATTAGATATACGCACACATCGGAGATGAAAACGGGTAATTTTCATTGAGTGGTTATCTGGAAACTAGCATAGGCTCTCCGTTGAAAATACGTTTTCCATCCTTTCTCACAACTGTATGCTACTAAATAATAAAAATTTAATCCTATCATGCTTTATCTAACAAAGTCTCTCGTTGATAATGAGTTGAAAGAAAGCAACATCACAGAAGCTCGCAAATGGATCTTTTATTGTATAAAAGAGATTATATTTCATGCGCCATTGAAAAAGGATGAAAATGCCCCTGTATGCTTCATATACCAAACAACCATAATTTCATAAAATAAAGTTGAAAACCCAGATGAGAAGGCATATCGTGACGCTAAAACAAGCGTCCACTATTCCTTTCAAATTGAAAAGTTTGCAAATTCAATTATGTATCTTGTGTAAGTCATCTCCTAATCAGTGTCCGATTTCATTTCATAATACTACTACCAGTAAGCCATTTCCTATTTCTACTTTCCGTTAACGTCGAATATTGTAACCAAGCGTCAGAAGCTCTTGAGTTGGTTTCCGCAAGTAATGAGGTCGATGAGTTTGTCTGTCTGTCTGTGGAAGGTCTTCAGGCCATTTACTTTAAAGATTTTTACCAAACTTGGTACAGTGATACTATAGGTCACTTGCAAGTATCCTACTTATTTCGGGCCAATCGGTTTACTCTACGGGTCAAGGGTGAACATTTTTATTTTGACCGATTCTGGTTCGATTTTTCATGCGTTAGGGGTAGACTTTCCGGTATTTTCATCTAGAAATTAAAGGAGTGATATATGTATCATATCATTGAGAAGCCCTCAACTATCAACAATGACAAGTCAATGAAACCATTCAACGTTTTGCATTTTTCCTTTTGCTTCTTTCTTTGCTGGTTTGCTTAACAGCTTTTATTCGTTTACTGTCTCAATTTCTGGCAACATGAGTTTGCCTGTATAATTTACAACGGCTTGAGAGGAAATTATGATTTTAGAGATTTTAAAAATAAAGAGAAAGTAAAATCGTTTTGGTCCCAAACTGTGAGCCTTCTGTTTCATTTTCAAGTTTAAATATAAGATATGCAAAAAAAGAATCTTTATTTACCTGCAGAAAACCAAAATTGCTTCTACTTGTATTATGTGCATACTTCTGAAAGGCGAATTAGAGCATGATTTGCATTACTTTTTTCCACAACATTTAAAATTCTCAACATATCTATTCATATTGAAGGTAAGCAAAGCGTCACCCCCTCACGTCTAAAATGTGAACATACATATTACACCTTGATCATGTCAGTAGGAAGTAGGAATATTTTTATTTGTCTAACTAAAAGACTAGTGTCGTGTCCACACATATGTACCAT
>VICI01004338.1:0-11182 GCA_019593645.1 Akabosia matsudoensis
TTTTCCTGATCACGATCAGCCTAATTGGGCCGATACCCAAATGAGCCCTTTGCGATGTCCCTCTGTTGCTTCTTTCATGCTGAACACTGAACCGTTTCTACGCATGAATTCTCCTTGACAAACTTATTAGTAATTAATTAACAACCTTTTTCACCAAGCGAAACGTCGCTGCTGAAGCAGTGTTTTGATACGTGTTTTTTTCCTTTTATCTATGTACAGTAATCATAAGTTTTTTTTCGAAATGCAAGTTTTAAGAAAGCTGGTTTGTATTGCATAGCGTTAAGCTTAGATATGTTTATTGCGAAGGGGAGTCATTAAATTTTAACTACAGCGATGTGACACTCTTTCCTGCATACATGTTTTATTTCCTGAAGCGGAAGTCGTTGCGTTCGTCGGATAGCAACGCTGGCTGGAGTTGGATTTACGAATGTTTTATCGACGGCTGATCGGTCTTCGAAAAACTCCTCCAGGTCCCACTGCTGGTTTGTCTTCAGATCTTCACAGGACTCAAATATTACCTCCTTGTCGACTCTACACCAAAGTATGTAATTCCAATTTAAAGATCCATTTTTGTATTTGGAAGAAAACTTTTAACAGCCATACCCTTGACTCCTCAAACACTTGCCACTGCCCGAATTCCTTATCAAATATGTTCCCGAGATGTCTGCGATTTCAATGAATTGCAACAGGTTGCTAACGTTCATACGAAATCCCGTCAGTTCATTTAATGCAGCTCCTTTCGGGTGTAACCAAAAGTTTTTCTCCTTACCTGTACACAAGAGCAAATTAATGTTGGAACTTGGAACACTTATACCTACTGCAAATACTTGAAGTTTCTTATTCATGGGTACCATTTAAAAGAGTTGCATTTTCCGTACCATCGGAAAGCTGTGGCCAAATAATGGCGTCCCAGATCTGTCCTGGATCTCCCTCCCAATCCTCTGTCACAGCTTTACCAAGTTTAATCGTGAGATCTTCAGAAAACTTGGGATACTTTGCTGTAAGGAACTTTCACATTCGAAACACTCATGATTAATTTATTTTACTACAATGCAATGCTGGAAGCTAAAATCGCTGTAGAAAGTCGCAACTTACACCACCATCATATCCGCTTCGAATTCTGTAGGTCGCTCCATGCCTGATGGGCCCTTCAGCAGTTACCACAGTTATCAATACCGCTGCAACTAGCGTAAACACCAATACAGCGGAAGTTAATCGGATAACCATTTTCATCGTGGATTAACGAATGAAAAAGATCCGCTAGGAATATCATCGCTTGCTTTTAGTATCATTATCGGAATTCATAATTCATAACAGAAAGAAACCGTTACTAGCAATTGTGGCATACCTTGTTTTCGATTTAATATTAGTGTCACTCATACCATTTTTGTATTCATTTATGCTCATTACATCATTTCTATCATCCGAGTAATTCTATATGCATCGTTTGCGGATAACTGTGATTATGATAAAGGATAAATCTTACAAGTTTCTGAAGTAAACAAATAATATTATTTTGAATGACGCAACGAAAACTTAATTATACTAATACAAAGATTTAAAGAAATTGGGTAAGTGGTAAGGAAATGAGTAACCACATAGGTACAGGGTTGTGCGTATACATCTCACTATTTACCCGTAAAACTTGCTTGGTGATGCGTAGTAATGGTGAGACGGAAACTGCAACAGTGTCCATGTTTTAACACGCTTTGAAGAGTTTCGTTGAAAACCGGACATTGGTTAAGCCTGCAATTTCCACCAATCGGTTTATCGACCGCATTTATTCATTCAGCTCGCTTCAGTTGCATGACGCGCTCATTTTCGTGAATTTTAAAGACTAGTCAACGTAACGACAAATATTTTATCCAAATGAATAGCTTGACTAGTCATAATCAAAGAAAGTAACCAAACTATGGCTGTACTGAGGACGCTATTATTCTTTCAG
Organism: Akabosia matsudoensis; assembly: GCA_019593645.1. Taxonomy (NCBI): domain Eukaryota; kingdom Metazoa; phylum Arthropoda; class Collembola; order Entomobryomorpha; family Paronellidae; genus Akabosia; species Akabosia matsudoensis. The sequence goes on from VICI01004338.1 coordinate 1,946, forward strand.
TTAATGATTGACCTACAATTTCTCCATTATGGGAGCACCAATAGCTTTCTGGTAGGATCATCTAACTTGTCCCTTGATTCCTTGAGCTTGTCGTGCCAGAAGCAGAAAAAATGTAGCGAATGCATTCAAATGTTTGGATGTGGATGGTGCAAGGAAAAGGTAAGTGAAATATAGTTCATACTTGCCATGTATTTACTCTAAGCTATCTAGTCATTTTGCCATTAACAACCACTGACAAAAATAGGACCATGATCTTGACCACCGATGCATGTCAGAATCAGATCTTATGAAGAGTAACTGCACTGGAAAAGAAAATCCTCGCGGGACGGAGGATCGTTTGGAAGGGTAACAAAACGATCTGCTGTCCTTTTCATACAGTCATTTTCAAAGAAAGCTTTTACCAGGAAAACTATTATGAATATTAGAAACAAACCAGGACAAAAGATAGAACCCCAAAAGGTGCAACTGAAATTGCGGAAGGGTGAGAAACGGAATATTACGATACAATATACAAACGAGAAGAACCGACCTTTGGATTTGTACATTGTTATGGACTTGTCATGCACGATGAAAGAGCACAAGGTAGAGTTCAGACAACCTTATCAAATCCATATAGACGAAATCGTACATAGAAATTCATGAGAATGCCTTTTTGTTTTATGAAATATTCAAGACAAAAGTTGCAGACTTGGCTGAGACTCTCGCGAATAATTTGAAGAATTTAACGAGCAAACTGCACATAGGCTTTGGATCATTTGTGGACAAACCTATACCCCCATTTGGCTACGTGGATAAACCGAAATCATGCAGCAAAGATGAATCGTCCGCGGTGGCACCGTATGGGTTTAAAAACCACTTGAGTCTAACCCCGGTCATAGAAGAATTCATAGTAAGCCCTAGTATCCTTTTTAATTATCGTTGTCGCCATAACAACTAGAGCATCGTTTTAATGGGTATGCAATAGGCAAAGGTTAACGCGTCGGGAATAAGTTCTAATATTGATGCTCCGGAAGGAACACTGGATGGGCTTCTTCAAAGCATTGTCTGCACCAAACAAATCGGTAAATATGCTTAAAAAATATACATTTTCCGGAAATTGTGACTCAAATTAGCATGCTAATCCATACATCTCGTAAATGACACGACCATTTGATGCCATGTTACGTATTCCAGAGTGGCGTTCGGGGGAGGGCGTCCGAAAGCTTGTCGTAATAGCAACTGACGGACCTTTTCACTTTGCAGGCGACGGAAAGGTACGACAATAAACTTAGTTCAAAGTTTACAGAGTGGCGTTCGGGGGAGGGCGTCCGAAAGCTTGTCGTAATAGCAACTGACGGACCTTTTCACTTTGCAGGCGACGGAAAGGTACGACAATAACCTTAGTTCAAAGTTTGTCAAAATTTCAGCATTCATAAGTCATTTGTTTTCATCTTTGTTCTAAAAAGCTCGTCAACGTTGTCATTCCCCACGATGGAAACTGTTATGTAGATGAAACGAACATGTACACGCATTCTACCATCCTTGACTATCCCTCTATAGCACTTTTGCGACAGAAAGTCCGAGAAAACGATGTTTTCGTAATATTTGCAGTGACAGAAGACCAACGAACCGAACTATCAACTGTTGGCTCAACAGTTACATCCGTTTGCATATACGGAAGGGATTGACAACAAAGATCACTCGATTATTAGCGTTATTGAAAGCGTTTTCAAGGTAGGCTATGAACCATTCCCGGCAATGTTCATCATTGATAACAATCTTTGCACTAGGGACTTATATTGTATGGATTTACATGTAACTTATCATTTGCAGAATTTAGTTAATACGGTGACGATGTTAAATGATTATGAAGGAACGTATTTTGACACTAAAATGTTCTCAAAATGTTCTAAAGATGGAAGATATGAGGAAGGAAACCAGTGTCAAAATGTTTCACCCGGGATGAACTTGAGGTTTAGCACATTAATACATACACCATTGTTTAGCTAGTTGTTAAGACTAAAAATAACAGAGTGTCTATTCTCTCAGTTTTTTAGTGGAAATAGAGCTCAAAGATTGTCCAAAAGATCGGAACCTCTGGGAATCCAACATAACAATCTATCCTCAGTCATTGAATCAAGATGCCATGACAATCCATCTGGAAATGCTGTGTGGGTGTGACTGCGAAGAAACTAATGTGTGAATCAAATTATAACCATATTTTCCCAAAAATTGGAGCATCTCAATTCTAACAAGTCATTTCTTAACCAACCTAGCAGACTACAATGGAACAAAAGGATTCTCAAAAGTGCTCCAATCACGGGATCCTTCAATGTGGAATATGCAAGTGTGACCCTGAATGGGATGGTCCCCATTGCAACTGTCCAAACACAGGGGACAATATAGACAAGTGTACTGACAGGAATACTGGAAAAACGTGCAACGGAAGGTAAGACATGAACATGACAATACGCATAGTAAACAAGGCTGCAGGTAGGTAACCATGGAATTTAAAATAGAATATTTAATACTTCATAGGGGACAGTGTGATGCTTGTGGAAAATGTGTTTGCGACAAGCCAGAGGTTGTAATTTAATCTAGCAACGCATATAACTGAATTATGGAGCACATTGTTTCACTCCTCATTTACATAAATGTATACACAGGAATTTGGAGGTGACTTTTGTGAGTGTAACAACAAAGACTGCGAGCGTCACCCTGACGACAAAGGCCTGTGTAACGAACAAGCAAACGCTGGGAAATGTCACTGTAGCAAATGTGAGTGTAACGCTGGTTTTGAAGGAAATCGATGTCAATGTTCCCTAAACGACGTAAGTACAGCTATCATAACTGTTCCAGCTAGTAGATACAACATTTCTGTTCGCCATCAATCATAATGCATTCGATTGCTTGATTACCATACAACAGGTCAACTGTAAGGATCCGTACTCAAACTCAACTTGCAACTCTGGCAGGTGTGACTGTGGCAGGTGCGTTTGCGATAGAGACAGAAACCATGTTGGAAAATATTGCGAGATAATGCATGCAAGAGTGGTAAACATCTTTTATTATAAGAACATTATAAGCAAACATGGATAAGTAGGTCCATTATTACAGTCCGATTACCGGATTATCTTTGTTGATGTTTAGACAGGGAACTGTTATGAAATACAAAATGCAAGTGAAAGCTGTATGGAATGTATAAAGTCAAGAAGTGTTCACGAGGGGTAACTCAAACTCAACTTGCAACTCTGGCAGGTGTGACTGTGGCAGGTGCGTTTGCGATAGAGACAGAAACCATGTTGGAAAATATTGCGAGATAATGCATGCACGAGTGGTAAACATCTTTTATTATAAGTGCATTATAAGCAAACATGGATAAGTAGGTGCATTATTACAGTCCAATTACCGGATTATCTTTGTTGATGTTTAGACAGGGAACTGTTATGAAATACAAAATGCAAGTGAAAGCTGTATGGAATGTATAAAGTCAAGAAGTGTTCACGAGGGGTATACTGAGACAGGCATTGGCAAGCTCAAGGACTCGTGCAAAGATGAATGCGAAAAGAAAAAGGTTTTAGTCAGTAAAATGGATGGTAAGTGGTCATGATGTGCAACTTTTTTTGAGCGCGTTTGATTGGTTAATGACGTACTTGGACAGACGTTGACAGCTTATCAGATGAGGAAGACAAGCTTACATGTAGACTATTCGATGATGACGTAAATGGATGTCGAAAACAGTTTATGATGAGGGGAAAAAATATTAATACAAAGATGACACTGCTTTATGTTGAAATTGTCTGTCCTAAACCATTCCCAATAGTGGAAATAGCGATTGCATGTGCAAGTGCGTTGGTTTTGGGAGGAATACTCATGCTCCTCATTTGGAAAGTGTTTACACACCTTCAGGACAAAAAGGAGTATGCTCGGTTTGAAAAATCAATTACAGAATCGTCTTGGAATACGGTAAGACGTAGATTACTTTTGGTTACTATGAGCAATCACGTGAAACGCTGAAATAACATTCACTCTTGACTTAGCAAAATCCGTTGTATAAAGCTACGACATCCGAGTTCCAGAACCCAGCGTACACAGATTCATAGTTTGTACATGCATCGCTGGATTGGGATTGTCACGTTATCCATCTGAATATCAATATAAATATCAATAAAGCTTTACTAAACATGCTACTTTTAATAACAATTTATTATTAATCGGATTCTTGACGTAGAAAAGTAAACAAATCGACACATGAGGTTCCACAAAAAAGTTTCCAATAAATTATTAGAAGATTAGCTTTTTAACTAAACCGGAGTTAGTAGTATCAGTTGCTTCCAGTAGCTTTCTCTTAAGACTAGGCCTGTCTTCAGGCTGTCGAGCGACATTTAAAGGTAGGGGAAGTTGGTGACCTGGCGTTGGTCCTGGCTTGTTACTGTTACAAAAATAAATCCACAAGTGCACATTTGAGTTGCCGATTGATTAGTTTTGTTTTTAAAGCCTTCTTGAGATAATGTACCTGAAATAGGGCATTTGCAGTGCTGCTTTCGCGGAACAGCGATCATTTGGATTCAGTCTCAACATGGTTTCAATCACAGCGATTAAATCATCAGGGGCTGCTGTAAATATATCTCTGAGCTGCATTGGCATCATGGGTTTGAAGTCGCAGTAGTCAGGAAGCGACTTATGATCCGGCCAGTTAGTTTCGTTCGGAGTTCCCAAAACTTCAAAAATCTTGGTGAGTTGTCCCAGATCAGAGTCTCCAGGGAAAACAGGTACTCGGAGAAGTAACTCGGCTATAATACATCCCACAGCAAAGATGTCAACACCTTCGCCATAATTTCGAGCACCAAACAACAGCTCTGGACATCTGGACCAGCAATTTACAAAACCATTACGCACCTGTACATGAAAGAAGGATTACAGATAGTAATATTTCAAACCTTACCGATACCACCGGGTGACAACTTGATGAGTATACAGTCTGTTTGGAGAACCATAATATCTAGCAAGACCGAAATCCCCAATTTTCAACACTCCATTAGAATTCATCAACAAGTTATTAGGCTTCAAATCCTGAAACGATCATTTCAACAAAATTTAGCAACGAATCAGAATTAGCTCTTGATTCTTACGATTAGAATGCCTACCCTGTGCAGAATAAACTGGGCGTGGAGATACTCTAAGCCCTGCAAAGTCATCAGCGTGTATGCCTTGATGTTCCCTGGAGTGAGAACTATCTTTGGCTCCTTGATTATCATTTCCAAATCAGTGTCCATGAAATCAAACACTAACGAAATGTTTGATCTTAGTCCAAATACATCCAGCAATCCGAGAATATTGGGATGATGGAGCTCTTGCTGCAATTTGATTTCTCTGAGGGCTGTCCGGTTAACTCCATCTGAGAACTCTGCTTTTGATCCTACTTTAATCTAGAATGAATTTAAAAATTAATTCACTGGTCATCATTCAAAGCTTATCAAGACTTTCGAACCAAAACACATACAAACATCATAAGATGAAGATTATCTTAACAATCTTACCTTTTTAACTGCAACTATTCTGTCCTCAACCAAATCCCTTGCTTTGAATACAGTAGCAAACTGAAAGAATCATAGTTTTAGTAACTTTTACTATTAAACAATAAACGGTAGGATAAAGATTAATTAGCTGTTTAGATGTTCTTTTAAAGTTACCTGTCCTTCTCCCAGAAACTCAATTTTTTCATAGCGCTTGTCGCTACTTCCATGCTTTCCCGTCAACATTTTCAAAACTGACCGTGAGGCAAACTAGCCACTGGATAAGGCTTATCAATGTTTTTCTCTCTGTATATGTACCAAAACTACTGGCAGTAATTAATTAACGAGATTAAATTCAGTTCAGAGAATTTTCTTGGCATGGCTTGACAAATGCACATGCATTAAATTACAAACCCAATTAAGCCAAAACAACAAAAGCCGTAGGAAAGGTATCTTTAGACAACCCCTATTCGAACCTCCTTCCAAATACTGGGGCACACTGCAATTAAACTGGATCATCCTTTGAAGATGGTCCAAAGCAAACGTCAGCAGGACCCTGAGGAATGTCGTTGATAGTGTCTTCAAAATACATTCAGCTGTTTTTAAGAGCAACACAAGAATGTAAGACATTGGACGTCGTCAGTCATTCCTGAACCTCCCGAAGTAGAACAAGAAATATTGGTGTGTCCAATCGGATAGCTCGGGAAAGGATAGTTGGTGGTTAAATTATAACGGTGCATTAGTATTAATTTAGTGATTTATCAATTGTGACTTAAAGTAGGTCGATAAAGTTAATTAATATACGAGGAAAGTGAATTATTGGGTTACACATACGTAGGTCAGTTTGTAAGTAAATTACTTATTAATTTTAGAGGTGAAAGTAATTTAATTTAGAACCAACTAATTTGACTTGAATGCTTGTATTGAAATAGGAAACTCACTTCGGAGGTTGGAGGTAGAATAGTGGGCAAGAGACGCCTAGCAGCAATGGCAATGGATTTGCACAGAAGGGCGAACAATGCGGGTAACAATGGAATGTGTCGAACTGGTTCTGACTTCTTCATGTCTGGAGTGCTCAAACGACCTATTTGCGGGAATAAGACATCCGCAAGTAGTTACTCCCACAGTAGAAAGCTGCTTAAAAGACTCAAGTCAACGATGACCTACGGGGATCAACGGCTGTACACGTCACGAAGCTTCCAGGAAGGGTCTAACAAGTACGAGGAGTTTTTTTGTTACAATGAACACGAGGAAGATCCTGACGCAGAGGAGGAGCCCAAAAGGGGTAACTTTTAGCATTCATTTTACACCTATTATTTGTCCAAATACCTTTGGTGGCAGGAATATATTTAAATTTGTTGATTTCCTGCAGGGGCGAATCTTTTCAAAAATGTGTCTTTGAACATGGTGGATTTCCTGAACGAGCGACAACTGGGCAACGTCCGTCAACCGTTTAATTTACAACCTCGTGTGATGGGAGAGAGTTTCCAGTACCAGCCGGACTTGCCAATTAAACATCTTCTTACCAACCAAATTTTACAAGAGAAAGCAATCAAAATTGAAAACCTGAATAAAGTTTTCTGTTCGCAGTGGTTGTCAGACAGACAAGTTATATTCGGTACTAAATGCAATAAGGTAAGCGAGTATTCGATATACATTAAACCCACTGCTTCTTATTTATTATAAGTATAGTTTTTAAAATTATGTTTCCTGTTATTTTTTAGCTAATGGTGCTGGATGTTCAAACAAAACACCTAACCCAAATTCCCTGCTTGACTCCGTCCCCTCGAAGTGTCCCTCCAGACTCGCAATGCGGTATTCATGCCATTCAGATTAATCCTTCACGGAGCCTGTTAGCGACAGGGGGTCGCAACCCCAATGACTTGGCTGTTTACCGACTCCCAACTCTGGATCCCCTTCACGTTGGAGAGGTAAGTGTAATGAATTTAGCTGATTTTTTTATCCCATTTTTACAGGTGATTTTTAGCTCTGAAGTGTTCTAACCTGTTCTAACAATTTTTTTATTTTCAGTTAGCACATCAAGACTGGGTTTTCGCATTAGCTTGGTTAGACGATGAGTTTCTGGTATCCGGCTCCCGCGACACAAGTTTAGCCTTATGGAAGATTCCCGACACATCAGACACAGACGCAGGTCTCTCCAGCCAGGAACGTGAGCGCCCTTTAGATCTTAGTAGCTCCCAGCAGCCTTCTTCATCCCAGTCCTCATCATTCTCAAGTCCTGTCCCGTCGTACTCGTACATCAACGCTGTTGCTATGAAACAATGTAAATCCGCGCAGAAAGTCCGAGACATCAGTGTTCAACCGAAAACTCCAAGAAATCGCGTGTGTGTCTCTAAACGGCTACATCCATATTTGGAGCGCGGATCGCTTCACTCAAAAGTACTCCCGAAAGTTACCATTTTCAATGGAGAACGTGTGTCTTGCTGTTCATGAAGATTACAACTTGTACGCTGTTGGAAGCAAGTCCCACACATCTCTTATGGATGCCAGAACAGTCCAGTGCGTCCGCAAGGTCGCATCCAAGTATTCCGGCTATGGAATCCGTTCCACAAGCTTCTACTCGTCAATACTCTCCATCGGCACTGGCCAAGGCTCCGTCATGTTTTACGATTTGCGAGGCGGAAAATACCTCGAGAGTAATGTCAACGCAGGACGAACCGCAATGCTCAAGTCGAGCACAGGCTGGACTTTCCCCGACGAAGAAATCATTATGGACTTGTACAGAACCAAGTACATGCCGGCAATCTATACCCATTGCATTGACATGTCAGGAACACGGATCTTCGCAGCAGGAGGACCACTTCCAATTACCCTTTGCGGAAACTACGTTGGGTTGTGGCACTGAAATCAAAACAAGCTTCCATATTTTCCTCTCGTACATAATCTCTTATCGGATAGATACGTCTTTTTTTTAGCTTAACTCATCGGATCTGGGGAAAAATTAATTAGACTATTTCGTTTAAGCTTTATCGTGCTAGCAAAAATTTTTGCTGCACACACATTTGTTGCATATAATATTTAGTGTGTAGATGAAAAGATTTTTTTTATATATTTGAAACGTGGCTGCACTAAATTTCTAAAATCTTATAAATCGTGACGGTCAAGTTTTTGTAATTTATCTTAAGCTTTTACGCGCTCACTGAGGCTCTTGTGTCGTAAGTATTTTTCCACCCTCTCGAGTTGTTATCTAAATATCTAGGATTATATTTTTTGTTAAAAAAAATGTACAATACAATTAGAAGTACACATCGTGACGGTTCTCGTATAAAAACGTTTTTGCGATATCAAAGGGATTTATATGAAATAATAATATGATTCGGAATTCTACCGGGTTTACTTTAGGTGTTTAAAACCATGTCTGCATAAAACATTTATGATCTTTGTAAAAGAAGCTATACAATATTGTCATGTACTAAAAAAGATAACATTATTATAAAGTACCGCACTTTTAAAACATATAGTCAAAGCATGTGAGAATCCTTCGAAAAAGGAAAAAATAAAAATAAAATGAGACGAAAACTTAAGCATTCTGCGTTATTTTTTATTTGTACTTAAGTACTTTCATATGTTATAAAAACGTAACACATCTGTGTGGGTGGACAGGACGTGTATTATGCGGAATGAGCATTATAGACACGTGTTTTTATGAGATTTCTTCAGTTCTTGCTTTCACGCGGATGACAAGTCACTTATCTTTGTTACATCAAAGTGCAAGTAAGCA
>VICI01004339.1:0-11178 GCA_019593645.1 Akabosia matsudoensis
TGAAAAGCATCAAAAAAATCACTTTGAATCATCAGTGAGCATACTGTATATCCACGACGACTTGCCGCTATAGCCACATACTCTATTTTTTTAATCGCCAGCTACCCGCAGCCGCTGTTTAACATTACGAGTATTACTGTTTAACATTAGACGACCGGCGTGCGAGTATCTGGCGATAAAAAAGGGATAAAATGTGCAATGTTGGGTGAGAGCTACATGCAGGCATGCATGTGCTAGCTAGTAGCTTTAGGACATTATAACTTGGATGGACTATACGTAACGCACAATAACGTGATATGAATATTTGCAAAAAAGAAGGAAAAACTAGTGTTGGGTGGAAACTAGGAGAAAAAAATATGCTTCAGTTTGCTCACGTAACTGTAACAAAAAAAATATTTGGCCCTTTAGTGCAATGGTTCGTTATGTCAAACAATCACCTCATCGATGGGATAAGTGTTATCTGTAAAGTTATAGCACCTCTACCTCCTCCTCCACTTCAGTTCAGCAGAGGGTGTGGTATTTCTCCTTAAACAAGTTGGCTATAGACGCTCAAAAAGAGGATTGACGAGTCCTTCATTAACTATGAATACTGCCTTGTTCCTGCAATTACAAATTGTAAAGATGTCGATTTGTTTATTCTACTCGGCCGTCATAAATTGTACGCAAAAAACGAAGCATTAAGATCAGAAAAAAAATCAATCAATATGACTGATATCTTTCACCAACGCCATGTCCCTTTTGTTTTTGGCGATTCTGTTTGATGTGATGTAATACATAATAGCTTTTTTTATACCGTGCATGCGTTGTATACCGGACATACCGTAAAACTTGTAAAGAGCGCCCCCGGCGAAAATTTCAAATGTTACTCTCCACACTATCCGGCATCATTTCAGTTTCAAGTTTTTCATTTCAAGCCAGACTATCTTAAGAAGATTTACGGTACATCCAAGTTCAGTGGCCAGTTTTAAACTGCCCGCATTCCTTTCTGAGTTTCTAAACCTCCCAAAACTTTTAAAATACATATTTGGGGTTTTTTTTTGCGATCCCGACGATATTTAGAGACCGCGGCGTTCTTAACAAGTTTTACGGTATTACTACAATTGATATCCGTTGTCGTGAGGATGAGAGTATAAAATCCTTTTTTGAATGAAGTTGTTTTCCTGTAGTTGTAACTCAATTTCAAGTTGTCTCATTTGTTGCCTTTAAAGTACGTTAAAAATTCAATTGATTTTCAGATGTGCGTGTGTTCAAGTGAGTTATGTTATGTAACTTGAATTGTTTGGTGGTGGGTGCGTGCTCGCAGATTGCAGTAATGATTCTATTAGGATTCGCCAGTAAATGGGATCAATGCTCGTGTTCATCAAAGGCAACTCTGACTTGGTTCTATCAAGAACTGATGAACTTCCTGATCCTCGATTAGGCTGAAATATACACGTTGTTACTTGGTACATAAAAAGGGAACAAAGAGTGACAAATAAGTGCAACATTTTTCTTCTGCTCAGATGCATTGTCTTCTATACAAGAGTTGTTTATGTATATTAAACGAAAATTCATAATATAGGACAACAAATCTTTTAAAAAAATTAGCAATCCAAGTTGGTTAGTTAGATGGTGAGGCTCAATCCACACTTCGATTTCGTAGTGGTTTATATCATCATATCCTATACCTCCGACCAATGTAAATTAATGTCGCCCTCGCTCGCACCACTCTCATTCCCACACGCGTTAAGCCACATTCATTAGATAATTGTAATAAATAATGGTTAATGGTCACGCATTATATCGCGTGACTTATAAATTAAGTTAGAAAATGATTAGTGAAGCCAGTACAGGCAATCCAAACGGGAACTTTATACCGTAAAACTTGTAAAGAACGACCCGGCGAAAAATTGAAACGTCCGTCTCGAACCTCCGGCGATAATTGGAGACCCGGCAAAATTTAAAATTTCATCTGGTTTTAATTTGTTACAATTCAGCTTAGTATAGCTTAAATTCAATTGTTAACAAACTTTTCAGCAACAATTTCATTCTCAGGACCTGGTTTTTCGTCATTTTCTGTGACTAAATGTTTATCATGCGCTTGATTCCTGTATTATACCCACGTTCTTTAGAGACCAGCTATCTTTGGAGACCCCGGCGTTGTTCTTTAGAAGTTTTACGGTATTTTACTTTTGAACTATGCCACTGCCCCTACTAACTAAATAATTGCATAAAAAGAAACACCGGCAACAGTTAAGTACACTTTACGCTCAGAGCCTGCGAGTAATGAATCGAAAGTGAAAAAAAGTGAGCTCAATACTCAATATGTAATTATTTATTGAAGCTTACATTTCATCATCATCCTATTCTTAGGAGACCTGAGGATGTCGATTGTTTGAGCGTGTCGACAATGTAAACGCTACCGCATCAAGTTATGTCCTATAATTATTACTAATACATAATTATACTGGTAAGGATTTCATGTGCTACCTCTTGAGTTATGAAATACATATTGTCCCTTGAGAGTGGATCCTCCTCTTGTTTCATTTTTTCTCAATAATATTATTATGTCAACAAAGTAGAGTAAAAATATATCATAAATCTGCTTCGCGAGAGATTACAATGCAATATTCTGCCCGAAGTGATGATGACCACAACAACAAAGAAAAGGAAATTAGCAGTGTACTACATTGTCTAAAATTATTTGGCTATTAGAGTTGGGCGAGGTAATCGGCCTGAATATGCTATGTTTTCAAACATAGCTTAAAAACTCATTGCAAAGCTGTTTTTACTTTTTCAGGATTGATAGTTACAGGGATACCAGCATTATAATTTTGTACGTGCCACCACCACCACCACCGCCATCAGTTCAAATTAAATATTTTTTGATTTCCCACGCCTGACACCGGCAGCCCAGTTTAGTGCAATTTAAAACTTCCACGCGTATGCAATTGCATGTTTGCTGTGTAAAATTATGCAGCCTGCATTAGGTAATCTCGCCGCAACGTATTAGATGATGCATCATCTAAGTGCATAATGATGGTTGACGGTTCAAAGAGTTTCATGATGCGTTATCAATGAAATTAGATTATATAATGTTGTCATATTTACCGAACCAAAGAAATGTGTCTCTCTGATGCTAATGGAGTTTGATTAGTGCCTTCTAACACCGTAAGGAAGTCTTAGTAAATGCGATATTGGATAAAACCACAGTAAACTGAGCTAGTTTGCGTGTGAGTTCCCATAGAATTCAATACTGTCACTATGTATTTCGCTTGATCAATAAATTATTATTATTATTTTATTATTATTTTCAGGTGACAAATAATCTGTAACAGAGGGAGGCCAAGCAATTTCAAAAATCCAACTATGCACATTTGTTACGTATGTAACTATCAAGTTACAAGTTACCACAGGTACAGTTACAAGTAAATATATTTAATCAAATCTTTTTCTATAATGTATGAAGGCGATGAATTCAGTGGTTTATACATATTTAAAGCAAAGTATTAATTGTTAGACATAATTCTTTTCTGTAAAAATCAAACAACCGTGTCTGCGGTCTTGCAGATGGAGCTTTTACAGGTAGAAACTGGTGCGGATGAACCGACGTGGCGAAGGAGCGAAAGTGACAAAGGCTAAGCGATGTCTTCTTTCGTAATTTACAAATTATGTTTCATTGTCCTAGGTATGACAGAGAGTACAAAATGTCAACCTTTGAGTGGTAGGTTGTGTTTCGCGATCTGCAGTACTGATAATTAAGCAACTTTTATCATCCGATTTAAAAAAACACGGGATTTGACCGCATTTAATTTATTTACAATGTGAGCTTTACAATATTGGCTGGCGTTTTTTTCCTGTGATTCTCCGCGATTAGTTGTCAGTGCCGTTTGTCAACCTACACGGTTGTATATCTTGAGAAAGATCAACAATCAGCACGGACAGACAGACAGAGAGACAGACAGAATCGACCATCTTCTTATAAGGCCGCTTTCGCCACGTAAGGCATACATGTTTAGCCAGGACCTTTAGTTAGTCAAAAAAGAATTGGCGTTTGAACCCAAATAAGATAAGTTTTACTTATTGTAGAAGACTGTAAAATGTGATTAAAAAATAATCGTAAAAGGTTTTTCTAGAAGGATGTAAAAAGGATATCCATACTCCTCATCAATACAACTCTGTACATTATCAATATTACTATTACTAACTACACTTTACTAAGCGTGTGTGTGATAACTGATAGCTAAGTTATTGCATATTAAATCAGAAACCTTTTGTTTTCTTCAGAGACCGTTGCTGTGCAAGCAGACGAGCATTATTTTTAGTGCACTTAGAACTTTCATCTCTTATGTTCCTTGCTTAACGCAAAAAAACTTCATGCAAGCATATAATTGATATTGGTGATAAGCACAAGTTTTGGTTAGGTATTCGAAGTACATACCTTTTTTATTGCATATTCTTAATACTTTACCTTGTATGAAAATATTTCGAGGAAACTTGTGTGTATAAAAGTAGCAGACGAATTCGGTTTTTTTGTCATGAGGAAAATATTAAAAAGTAAAAATTTGTTTTTAACCGTGCAAATGTATAAATATCGGTTTCAGGTATGGTCCTAGCGAGAAAACATGTCACATCATAACACTGGCTTAGTGTTGGATAGACATTTGTAGACAACGACGAACCAGATATGTTTCCGCTACGCAATAAAATATAATTAATAATTACTTCTGAGGTGAACAAATGAGTGAGCTTTAGCAAACACTAATTTATCGAAATTTGTAACAACTACCCAACGTGGATATGTTGTGCAGTGAGATGCAACGGAATGTAGTTTCCGATATTATTCTAATGCATTTTTGCAAAAAAATTATTACAATTTGTGTTATTTGATTTCTACGCACTATGATTCATAGAAAAACTGGTCTTGTCATAATACGAATTATGAAACTGCAAGAAAAAAAGATGTGAACAGAATTTTAAGTGGATGGGCGTGATATTTAGAAACTGGCCAAAAAAAATTTACTAGAAAAAATAGAGCATGATCTGCATCCTGTGGCCTGGCGGAGTTGCAAAACGGAATCCAATCATGCACTTCAAAAAATTACAAGCATCTTAATAGACTAACTGGTAATGGTTTAGATTTAAGCGATAATTATAACCATGCATACCTAATATATTCGTTAACTTACATTAAACATAAAATATTACAAACTCTGTAGTTATCAAAGTCAATATGGGCATATATTGAAAAATATTGACTGTCAGAAATATACTTTTATATCCCCGTAATAAACTTTAATATTATATCATATCTCTGAATTTTCTTTTCATTTGACGATAACCTCCGGTTGAAGCATATTTCTTATTCAAGCTGGTTCCACTGGCACTTCAGATTGACCTAGGCAAAATATTTTTTAGCCCTTTTTTCAGTACAGAGTATAACAGTTGAAAGAGGCAATGAAACACAAATTCCAAGAGGATGTAATAAACTTCATTGTAATGAATGAATCGGTTAAAGTACAGCAATACGGCAGTGAAACATTTTTCCCGTGAATAGCTGGGAGAATTCAATCAGTTTATCAATGGTGATTGATATTTATATATTTATCTATATTGTATATACAACCAATATATTTTCTACGAGGCAGCAAACCTTGCGATACCTTATCGATATGAAAGTACTGTAGAGTTTATCGTTTACCGATTGTTATTTAATAGTCACAATTTATTCGCTTCTTCCGAGATGTTTGCCATTGTGAATCATTTATCATCATGAAGAAAGAAACTTGAACACTTTATCCTCATGAGGATCGCAACAGCTTCAGAGATGATAAAATTGCGTTTCCTACACGTAATCGCACAATGTACTTTAAACCCTGCTGATGGCACCCCGCGCAACAGTCTGTTCATTATGCTCGTGGGTTACCAAACGGCATCAGAATGATGTAGTATGTCAACAACATCGGCACGTAATCTGCCAATTGATTGAAAAGACAAAATGTTAATTTATATTTTTGCTTTCACTTACATCACTACCACCTGCTATTTCTGAACATGCAGACGATACTGAAAAGCAAATAAATTCTGAGCTCTATACGCGATTTGAGTTTATTTTTCACATAAAATCAGAGTTTTTGATATGCCTAGAAAATTTTTTGTCAATTCAATTCAAACCCCCGAAATATCTGCAAAAATTAAATCTATTTGTGCGTCACCCTCCCTATCTTCCGCGGTGCGATCATCTTATCAACCAAGGCATACTGCATTCCACTCCTCCCCCCCCCCCCAAATGCATTGATAATATGTAAGTAATCCTGCACGAGAAAGGGACAGTAATGACAGCATTTCAGACAGCCAGCTTGTTTTGAATTAATTCAAATTACGTTGTTGTTGTTGTCTTTGGGGTTTTATTGTTTGTTGCTGCGGTTTGATGAATGAAAACATACAGGTATTGCGTATAATTTAGTTGTATTACTTTTATCGTTGCACGACGCACAACACTAGGGTCAGAGAAATTTCAGCCTTGTACTCATGCCAGCAAAATTTCTTGCTTGACCAGTTGCGTTCGTCGTAGGTGACTGGACTTCCAAACCAAGAGTTTTGAGCAGAAATCAATGAATGTATTTTATTTTTAGGCACAACTGATGCATTCTCTTGGTCCCTAAATAAATAACCTTTTCTTTCTTTTTGTTTTGACTACTCTGCTGAAATTTTTTTATATTATTTCTGATCAATTTCTTGATTGAAAACATTTATGCAAACAAGTCATGTCTTTCGAATAAATTGTCTCTATCGACTTTACAGATTTTTGCCTCCATTCAATCAATTGCAATTGCTTAAATTCAATACACATCTGCAACCAAACTTGATTCTACAAACTTGCAAAAAAAAAAAAAAATTTAGGTAAAATGCAGCCCGCTTTCAATTGATGTCTGCTCTACAAACGTTTTCTTTTTTATGGACGGATTTCTTTTTAAAAGGCAATTGTACCAAGAATAGGGCTCCGCGATGACCTACGATAGTTTGCTCGCATAAACACACACAAAATGCGTACTGATACATCAAATTAAACAACAAATTGGCTACAGCCTCAAGCCTTATTTGTGCAGAGCACGTTCAGTTTTTACAACCAAAAAAAGGGCCAAAAAAAAATTAATATAATGGCGAGCGTACTGCAAAGAATTCTTGTAACATCGCTTGATATTTACACGATAGCGCACCTTATTGAACACTAACGTTGTTTGCTTGACGATAGGGCACCACCGTTCAAAAGAAGAAAAAAAAGCTACAAAGACTATTGCAGGCAACCTCAGGAATGAAATCAAAACGGTTACTATAACATCGTGTGAACCCTTTTAACGATGCAAAGTTTGTTGCTATCTTGTACGATACAAGTTAATGTGCTGCGTTTCATTCACGGTCAGTGCGGAAGTTGAAGTGACAGATTGGCTTGATTAATAAAAGTTTGCAGAGCGCCAGAAAGTTTTTTTAGTCGATTTTAGGCTGTTGATGAGTGCGCACATGCAAAACCTATTAGTTATGTATTAGCGAGTAGGGAAGACTTAAGGGCTCATCTACAGCGTTGCATAACGTCTCAATTAATACATAGTGAGGGCACCAAGCCGTTTCTCACTCAGTGATAACGATGCATTCCGAGGGGAAACAGTTGTCATGATAAGTCCAAACCAGGGTACGGATTTTATTGGTAATTAAAAAAAATAAAGCAAGTGAGGCGCCAAAGTAAACAAGTGGACAGTTTTAATCCTCAAACCGTGAAAGTTGTGAGTTTTCCATTGAATAGTGATCGGGTAATAAGAAACGCGATGAATTCAAAGTGATTGATTTGTGAGAGCCCATCCATGTGAGAAAATATTTGTGTGGAAATTTTTTGAATTGTTACTGTGCTAGAATTCAGATAGTTTTGAAATCAGAGTTGTGACTCAGTTTTAGTTACTGGTTCGGGTTTTGGTAAAATGGGAAGTTTCTCAAGCTTCAAAATGCTTGGGTTAGCGTGCATACTTGTGGCCTCGATGGCCCTTGGAGGTAACGCAGTGGCCCCTCTGTCTCCGGACGAGTTAAAACAGATCCGAGACTTTACAACAAAAGCGCATATGAAAAGGTTACAGAGCTATCCGGATCAGTTGATGACACCTTCTACTCACTACCTTGGACGAAGACTGCCATCACCATCCGCTGGAGAGAAACAACCCACAATATTCATGGAAGCGCCTAGCAATACAAATACTGCGACTGTAACGAAGCCACCTACATTTCAAATTCAGCAACAGCCCATTCAAAACTACCTTGTTAACTATCCAGTCACAGCGAACAGCATCAATCAAGTGCAGTCTCAAAATGCCCCAGTTTTTCAACAAAGGCCACAGCAAGCTGCTCCGCTTCAGTTTGTTCCTGTTCAAAATTCTGGTCATCTTAGAGGGCCTCCCCCACCGTTGTACAAGCGTCCGCCATTCTTTTCTTTTGGAGGCCCGGAATCCTCCCCTCCAAGCTCGCTCTTTCAATTCTTCTTCCCCAAACGCCCAGCTCGCCGACCTCCCACTTACCGTACTCCAATCCGGTTCGAATATGCCCAGACTGCCCCCAATCCCGCTATTGTCCAACATCATCAGAATCTCCATAAAGTAATGGCTCAGCAACATCTTTTGGCTGTTCAGCAACAGCATCAGCAGCAGCAGCAGCAAGTGGCAGTGGCTCCGCAAACTGTTGCCCAGCCATCAACTTCGACCCTCACTGCTCAATCCACAACAATCAAGAGCACTGTCGGTAACGCAACTCCAACTGTAGCCGCACCTTCAACCGCTGCTCAAACCACTGGAAAAGCCGCTGTCACAAGTGGCCCCGCTCCCATCCTCTATCAAAACATCCAGGGGCAACACGGATTCATTCCTGGACACTCCCACGGCCCCCTCTTTAACCTGAACCAGTTCCATCGTGAAGTTCAATTTTTCGGAAAACCTGTAGGAAAGCCTATTCCTCCCCAAAAATTTTCCCCGTATCCGAAAGGACAAGCCTTTCTCACCCAAACGAGACCTGGCGACGAAATAAACTACATTCAAAAGTATGCCGCTCCACAGCACGAGTTCACTTTCCTCCCTCACGGTCCACACCTCCCTCCAGTCATTTCCGGCCCGACGTCCAACAGATTCGCCAGCCCAGTCAGTTTCTCGCATATGGAGCAAATGCCATTTGGCGTTAGCCAACCTCAACAACTTCCTATGCCACTGGTTGTGCAGAGCCAGGAATTCCCACACTACCATTTCACAACTACGTTTACTGCAACCAATAACAACAATGGACCAACTAAGGCAGCTACCCCCTCTGTCACTCCAACTGTCATAATCAACACGCAAGTTGGAGATGCCCCAATACCAGCGCAAGATGTGCCTGCGGCTCACAACCACGCTGCATCTGTCCAAACAACGAGGACTCAACGAGTTAAAAAACTTCGACCACGCACTACTACCCCTATCCCGACAACAACAACAACGTACTCCCCCATCCCCACTACGACTCAATCGCTTGGAGACGTTATCTTCGAGTCTGCCAAGGAAACGAGAGAGTTCCATGACAGTGCTCATATTTCCCCGCCAACGATTAGCCACCTCGACACGGTTGTCGTTAAACCCCGAAAAGTAAAGAAACAACAGATCCACCAGCACCACACCGAAGTAGAAGGATCCCTTCCGAAGGCCTCTGTTGAATCTAGCGTCGTCGTCGCCCCCTCCTCATTTACAAGTGAAACCCAAGAGCCGCTCATTTCTACATCATCCCCCCGCCCAATCACAAGTACTCTTGTATCTGTGAGCACAATCAGTACAACAACGCAAGAGCCAGTCAAGCCCAAGTTGATCAAATCCGGCCACAAGAAGCATCACCACCATCACCATCAGGAGAAAAAGGTGACCGCATCTGGAGCCGGCCTAGGCGCCGTTACCGTTGAACCCATGCGACTCACCTCAACCGGATCCTCGACAACCTTGTCAACCTCGTCATCATCCTCAAGCAAAAGCACTCTGTCTCCTGGCGGACGAGTAGTCACGACGTCAATCACGAGCCGGGTTGTCTCCACCGGAGCTGCGAACCCTCAAAAGCGCTACCGTCTCCGAAAAGTGAAAGTCCCGAACCCTGACGCAGTCAAAACAGGGAACAGATCGACAACAACGCTTTCCTCGCTCGCCCCCTCCTCCTCCTCCTCATCATACTCAACATCAAATCTCCCATCAAGCACAACTCCGTTGAGTACACGCATTCCCAGATCAACGACAACCGCATCTGCGACAGAAAGCTCATCATCCTCATCAACAACTACCGCATAATCGGCAACAGTTTAGTGCCTAGCAAAAGTATAAAAACACCAGAAAAAATTATACAATGTACAAAAAAAAGTGGTTGGTTGGTGGTGCTACTGATTAGATATAAAAATAATATATCCTTGCACGTCGTCGTCAGTGAACTGACTTGCAAAATAATATTTGCTTGCAAATCTCGTTGTCAGCATTGCTAATCAATTCTCTTTCAAGTTGATCTGCAACCAAAGAGGAAGGTTAGCGGAAGGGAAGAAAAAAATGGTTTCTCTTTTTGTTACTTCATAAACAAACCTGGCAGACTTGTCTCAAATTTTTTTTTTGCAAGACTCAAAAGGTGACGATAATGGTGAAGTGAGACAGCAAACGCTGCAATCTACCCTTAAAAGGGTTTTGACATTTTTTTTTGTATTATGCAAGCTTGTGAGATCATGGCGTGCTGGCTAACATGCTCACTGTTTATTTTCTTGTTGGAATTTTGTTTTTGTTAAATATAATATATATATTTTTCCCTCTATACATATTCAATAACATTTTAAAAAAATAGAGAGAGAGAGAGAGAGAGAGAAACATGCCATTCAAAAGTAAAGTTTCTTGATGTTCACGTTTATAATTAATTACAGATTAGTATCCGCAACAATGTTGTACAAGTGCGGGGCAGCAGTTTGTGAGTTAATTTTAGGTGCCTATGAAAAAATATGACCGCGTGCAGCAGACTTTTATTTATCAATGGAGCTCTTCACTTTTCCTTTTTTCTTAAATAGATGCAATGGCTATTTTTTTTTACTTAAAGCTCATGAGGCAGGAATTTTTTAAAAGTGTTTTAATTTGTGCATGTAAATTTCATAGACAATTTTTTTTTCATATGAAAAAAAAA
>VICI01004340.1:0-11178 GCA_019593645.1 Akabosia matsudoensis
TCAGGAAGCCAGCAAATGCATACATTTATTTAGTTTTAAGTGCCTGAGCGCAGCAGATCATAATATAAATTGAATAACTTCTTTTGTGTATCAAATTATTTTATATTTTTTATATATGTCACTTATTATCCAAGAAGGAGCATAAGTCTCGTTTGTCATCAAATATAAAAGGACAATTTATTGAAATGCATTGACTATTCAGATAAGACTCGGCAAGAAATCCTTGAGAAACTGCTTCTTTACAACCTACACCATCAACTTCGACGATGAATGCATTTTAAATGGTTATCATCGTTTTGCGCATTAGCTTGTATGTTATGTTTATGAACCTCCGTGAATGTTAATATGCAGCTCGGACTAGCTCAATTCCAATCCATTTGATGTAAAGATCTGGTCAATCCATTACGACTTGAAGTGTCCTTAATAAAGCCTGGGGTTCTAAAATACGACGAAGATAGCAAAATTTGAGTATTCACTTACAAGATGTATGTATTCTATTCTGAGTGCAAACAAACAAGTTAGAACGTTGGTCCAGAAGATAAACAATTTTTTACATGTTTAAAATGTTTTTACATGGACTCAAGACTATATTTCTTGAATGATAAATATTTATCTTAATGCATTCAAACCAAAAAGGATAAAGATAGAGATTGCAGGTCATGTGGGATCGGAAAGCGTACACTTTCCGAATAGCTGATGTGTGTCGTCCTTTAGGTATCGGGGTTCATATAAATTCAGATATCTTCCATTCATGTGTCATCATAACCGTGTAAATGTGTGAGGTGGGCAATTTATTTCAGCATAAAATACTAAGAGTCAAACACTTAATGGTAATTTATTTACAATATTTTGTTGTAGAGCTGTCCCATTTGAGTGCTAATATTTCATTATGCGTTGATAACAGTGATGATGAAGATGACGGCTCATTCACGCTAAATATTTTGCCATTTTAGCATAAACTATTTTCGAAAATTCACTTTATTGTCACTTTAATTGTGTAAAATGTCACATTACTCAATGTGTTAGTTAATCTTCCTCAAATATTTTGAAATGGTATCTACGAGACTTTGCGTTTGGTGGTGGTCGTGGACCACCGGATAAGGTATATGTATATGTATCCTATGTAGTGTATGAAAATAGAACTTTCTCACATAATATACGTGTGTAAAATCAAATTTTCTTAGTCTGCAAATACCATCTTGTGCACTGAATTGAATGGAATGAAAGAACGTGAAATCTAATCTTCTGGAAAAATCAATGATTCCGTATCAACGAAAAATATTCAAAGTAATTCACATAGAAAAGATTGCCGCTGCCAACATCATCATCGTCTATTCTCTTCGTCAAAACTTTTGTGCGCTTATGGGTGTAGATACTTTGATGAGTTCATTTCTTGAAAGTTTACCTTCTTACAAAATACGCTAGCTTCAGGACTACTAGATTCAAGGTCAGGTTATTACAGCTCATTTACAAAATACTTGTTTGATATAAACTCTCTTGAATTAGGCAGCCGTCGCATCCGTAACATTGATTATCGTGGATATGAAGCAATGATTACACGCATACTTAAAGCTACTTAAGAACCAGTTAAACCTTGTAATCAAAGGGTTGCTGAAACATCACGGAAAAAAATTCGCACGCTTACATCCTTTAATTATATGCATTCGGATTTCACACAACCATCAAGCCTCGCTTGTGTTTTCTTTCTATGTATCACCATTTACAGTCTATTATGTTGATGACGCGAATTTGGAATTTTCAACAACTAACTTCCGATATAGGTGAAATGCAAAAGGCGTTTTGTAGTTTAGTGATGGACAACATGGGAAACTCACGGGGTTGTTTGGGTATAATTTAAAAAGAAAAGGAGTGGTTGAAAAATTGACTAAATTTCACGGTAATCAAATCAGAACATTCGTGTTGTTTGCTGAAACCGATTTAATACGAAATTTAATCCAACTGGACCATCAATTTCCCTCTCGTTTGTATATGGTTATGATTAACGTTAGACCAGTTATAATTCTTCTCATGAAAGTGTTACCATATTCGTAGAAATGACAAGCATCATCAAGTTTGCGAAAAAATTATCTAAAATAAATCAAGGTTTAAATTCGAAATCCAGAGCAAAACTTGAATACGGCACAAGGTGTGAGTGAGCACTGCCGTAACGGGATGTAATCTTTCTGTCAGACATTTCATTTCATGCGTTATGTTCGTCTGTAAATTTCAAGTCATTGCTGGCATCGCAGAACTTTATAAACATAACAAAATATTAAAGGCTAACCCCATCATCGACTTGTGGTGAGCGGAATCAACCATACGGCAACGTTGCTTGGTGCACATTTTTCACCGAGCGCATGAGTTAACTTGCAGAGAGAGGTGGTGTAATTGAATCAAAGTTTTCGTGTTTCTTGTTGTATTAATTGCCGTTTTGGCAACACTGCCTTACATTTAAATTTGCTATCATATGTATAACGTTGTGAAAAGGAGAAAACGAATTGCATTCATGCTATGCAGGAAGGTACTAAATTTTGGTGTTGAAGAATGGTTTTGAGCGAGTTTGCGTTTTTATATCTATTTGTGGACGGGAAAAGGTTTAAGGTGTGTGATGCTGAGAAATGGGAATGATCCATAGCACACCCCGAGTGTATGCAAATGATCGTGTGCTTTTATGTCCATAAAGCAAGTTGCACTTTCTATACTTTCATAAAAGGAGACGCGTCCTGTTTTCTCGTTTGAAAAAGTGCAATCTCTCCAATGAAATATGACATTCTTTTAGCATCTTGTTTTCGGTAAATCTGCACTTTATGATGCGACTGATGCACATTCTGCACAAGCAACTGCATTTCTACTTTTTTTTACTGTTATATTATGCTAGTGTCAAATACTTTAGTAATTGCAAGTGCATTCAGGTCTTAGATGCAAGGAGAAACAACTCAGTAAATCTTAATTTTTTCTTGGCCAAACTGAATTCATATACGGATTTTTTTTTGTCATTATAATGTGACATCAATACTGCATTTTCCAAAATTAGGTAATGTTGTCTTCAAGTTTTTTTATTAATACGACTAGACAGCTATCGTAATCATAATCAGAAGTTAAAGAAAGTTGACCAGTGCTAGGTAGGAAAGGTAGTTTGTCACGTTCATATCGTCCTCACAATCAGAACACTGCACACATAAAAATATCTTTATATTTGTTGTAAAATACAAATAAAGCGTATGCAGAAGCAGTACTACAAGTACAAACGGAAGAAGCTCAAAAATAATATTTAATTTATTGACAACTCTAAGCAAGGAGTAACAAAAGAAGGTGACCCTGAAGCTACACACTATGAATTAGGAACAAACAACCTATAGTTAGGCTGAGTACATACAACGATTCAATTACTACTTGGGGTAGTTCATTATTCTGGTTCTGATAAAGAAACACCAAAACTTGTTAAAAATTAAGTACAACTTTAGGACCTCAACAATCCTTGCCATCATTAACAATCATCATGTCTTTATTATACTCCATGGGTATAGTTCGCATTTATCAGACAATCAAGGAATGGTTCGATTTTCTTTCGTCATAAATACAAGGGATAGATCTTTTCATGTCAATTCTCAAACCTAATTGCCAGGAATATACAAAGTCAGCCCTCGTTTTCAGTTGCACTTTTGGTAATGCGATTTATTATGCAAATGAAACAACGTTAATCTATCACCGCAAACACCAGAAGTAAACCGTAAAGCCATTTCTTTTTGTCAAAGAAAAACTAATCCAACAGACAGCTCTGACAGTGGTCGTCCATAAAGTTTGCTGGTAATAACAATCGTAGAAGATGCAACACCAACTGCAATCAAAATGTCTTGACTTGTCACAACCACGACTTGTCACATACCACACACTGCATTATTCTGATAAAGTTGATCCATCAGGATTTTTTCCACTCACTTAATGATTTTCCTAGTTCAGTGTATTTGCAGGTGTCAAAATTTCATTTATCGTTCATCACAATTCAAGCAAGTTTTTTTTTTGAATCTGTTAGGGAGCAAAGTTATGATCGTGTCGTGATTCTTTGTACTTACATCGCATATGTCGGTTGGTAGTAGAATTTTAAATATTAAGAAATCCCTATTCAAACTTTTACCTCTAAAAGAGTAGATAACAAATTGAAAATAACGGCCCGAAAAGAATTTGGAAATGTTCCACGTTTGTTCGTATTTAAACATTACAGTGCATATATTGTTCTCAAGAAAAAGGCCACACCAAAGTCTTCACAGCGATCGGTGCATGTTCTCCTGTATCATAGATGGAGAGGCTTTTTTCCTCTCGAAGATTCCCAAGACGAACAAAATGCTGATACCTGACCGAGACAATCTACAATTTTTATCGATAGATTACAGTTTAAAGTATAACTGAACAAATTCAACCAATTTCATGTTGGTCTAGTCAATTTAAAAATTAGGCACACATCCTTCAAAATATCTACGAAAAATATCGAAGATTATTCTGGTACTCCTTGTTTCGTTCCAGTAAATTGTACCGGCATTGTATGCGCTATGCGATGTCTCAGCTTATAGAGTGTATAACAAATGATTAATAAAAGAGAATCAAACACAATACTTCTTCGACTCCCTAAACAAACCTTTTCAATGCGGATTTATAATAGCTCCCACTTTTCACAGCATTACACCATAAATCAATGTCTTGTTTCGAATCCTACGCTTGGAGGAAGCAGGCTCCTCAAAACATGAAATTGATATTCCAAATTAAACGGCCTTAAACTGGACACTGCCACGGCACGGCTTCTTCGCATTAATATGCAAAGGTTTTGAGAATGGTCCAGTTTATCAAAGTGTTATCATTTATCTAAATAACTAAATATATGATTTAATTTCATGGCTTCAAAATCTAATTCGACTATTATTTGACAGTAACAAATGACCAATCGAACTTAAATACTACTACAAGTAAACACATTTATCATTGAAATTATTCTTGTCCAGTATTAAAACGAGAACATGTGGGTATCTGTTTTCACATTGCTATCTTACTACCAAGTGGCAACGTCATAAAGTATGGTCTTTGTGATAATAGAACCTTCATACAGAACAAAAAAAATAATTATTTTATGAATTTGAAAGCATTATTAAGAAATTCTGATTTAGTTACAACTCGGTGCATAAGGTTGCAAAACCCATTGTTTTCCATAATGTGTACCTAATTTTGAAAGATTATGAAACATGTTTTTCATTGATAAAAGGCTTCAAAATTTAGAGATGAGTATCAGACACTGTATAATATAATGAAAGCAAACGCTGTCCTAGACACTGTGCATTTGATTCTGAAATTCTACTGGCCAGGACAACATAACAAACGGTCAGCTAATTAAAGTATATTGCCTCGTGTAAATCCATAATATTTTTGTAAGCTTTTTCGGTTACAAAAGTTCATGCAGTGATGTTGCCACTCTGTACACAGATATATACAAATGCTTTTGCCGCTGGTAGTTAATGAGTCCTAATGCAGTACATTTGGAGCCGGAAAGCGTAATACGCTTACGGGGAACGAGCTGGAAACTAAAGAGAATACCAGTTTAATTTATTGCCCATCACCAAGACTTTCTTACTTCTCGCCTCATTTTTTGTGAGCAAACACCTTTTTTATTTCCTACTTCGGTCCGCTCGTTATCCTGTTTGTACTACTAATAGTGCTCCTGTCTGTCATGTCTCATTAAAATATAATCTTTGAAATCCGACCAACCGTGAGTCCTACAGGGTACACTAAGTTTTTAAAAATTGATTCGACCGAAACATAAAGCCAGATGATGCACAACACACATCATTTCCGCGTCAGTCCAAATCCTTGTCCTGAAATACTTAAATGAGAGAGATAGAGAGAGAGAGCGCATGTAATCTTTAAGCGATCAAAATTGCTTAAGGTGTCACAAAGTAGTGCCTTGGATCTCGGTACAGGCAGACAGACACATGATTATGATTATCTAATACTTGTTGAGTTATTGGCCATAATATTGATGCTAGTGGGTGATAACACTCTCACTCTATTCCTCTTTCAGCTATAGTTTTGTGATAACAATAATGACATTAATATAAAAAATAGTTCACTTGTTACCATCCGAAAAACTGTCGAATTTATGCTAAATTGTATAAAAACTGGCAAAAGTAGACATTTAAAAAAATTAAATGTACCCATTATTAGTGCGCAACTCACAAATCTTATTTGTACGAAAAACTATCGCTTTTTATGTGCAGAGAAATAGGTTTATATAATGAAGGTGGCATGTAGTACTGGGGTCTTTTGCAGGTATTATTTATTGAATGTTATGATGAAAGCATGCTGCGCGTTAAACATACAACGCGATCGATAACATCTTTCATATTATCTTAATTGGACAGCTTTCTTAATTACTCCTGCCAAAGGTAGTCAAAAGGATACTAATAAAAAGAGGTGCTGTGCATAAACAACTTTTCAGCTATTAATTAGAGCAATTTCTTTTCATTCAGTTTTACTCTATACTTCCCCCCACTTCTTACATGCATATACTCAGATTATCCAGCTGTATGCGGAACAGGTTAAGCATAAACATCAATATTATGTTCAAATATGAACACAATGTTGGTAGTGCCAGTTATGTTCTGATAACGACCAAGCTTACGTTGATACCCACCAGCTTAATTGTTTTCATCTTTGATAGTTTTTTTAATGTTCGCTAAAGTCGTCTGTTTGATTTGATAATTTCTTTACGAAACTTTGAATAAATTATTACGGTCCGTCCAGACTCTCAACTGAATTAGATCCAAATAGTAATAATTTGAAAAGGGTGGTGGTGATATCTAAATAAGAGTACTTTTCTTCAAACTAATGTGTTTTTAAAACTTCCGGTTAAAATCAAACAGCTTTGGGATGAAGAAATGATGAATATATAACAATTGAAACATTATTTCTCACGAACATCTCATTTCGTCAATGCAAAGTAAAAGTAACAAAGGTATGTTTAGTTGGTACTGACCACATATTCTTGGAGGCCTTGTTTGAACTACCGCTCTTCAATCCATTATACATTGGGGAAATAATCATTACGCTGAAATGCATTCCATGTTGAGAGTTCGCTTATGACGTCTTGTCAAATGTTGAAACGAAAAGCGCAATAATAAATTCCAGTCAGGTAGATGAATCGTGAGATCAACCACGGCCCATTTGAAATGGCGCTCATAGTTTTTGCCTTTGGCAAACTTCTTTGTAGCTGCAGCTCTGGTCAAGCAATGACTGCAAATGGGTCTTTTATTAGATTACACACGTATCATAAATAAATAAACACACCTACAGGAAACGTTTCGCCTAAATTCTTATTTGGCTTTAAGTCGTTTAAAAATTCATATTTAACATCACATTGAAGGGTCATCACAGTCAAAAAATGATTTTGGATTCGCGTTTATAATTTTAGCTTACATAAGTAGGGTTTCAGCCGGTAGAATTTCTGAAACAAATATAAACTAATCTCTGATGAACATTCAAGGAGAATTTATATTGTCAATGTCTACTATCTAGATTGTTCACAAAAAGTTTGTTTGAAGAAGAGTCATTATGAACTATATAGCCTTTAATTTACACTTTTGGCAATGAAGTCTGTACCAATTATATTTTATAGTGGCACACTGAAAGATTGTGATATATGTAATACTAAAACTTGTAAAAGGAAGTATTTTCTTCCACTATTTAATGAATTGCTCAATTTCTTCGGTTTCCTCTTTTCAACTAGACTGAACCACTTTCTATTGCATAAGTGCAAAAATAACTGATTATTTTTTACAAGAATGATTTATCACCCGCCAGAAAATTCACTACACTTCTTTTGATGTCGACAATGATTAAGGTTAATTTTGATCTTATTGATAATCACTAACCGTAACATATCTTTTCAATGCACCAATTAACAACTGCAGACACCTGAATTATCACATTCCAACTTCAAAAAGTGGTTGCGTGTGCGGTGATTGCACTGATGTAAAACAGTGAATAGAACAGAAAGCTATCAATTACTGATCACATCACATGTGAATACAAAACTATAAAAAAATCAGCTCCTACAATATATTTCTTGTCGGTTCTAAATAATTCAAATTTCGTTTCACGATCAAGATCCACTGGAGTTCACGCATGGCATATTCGACATTGCATCTAACAGTTAGATAGTATTGAAGTTTGTCCTACTAAGGCCTTGTATGAACAAACTAGTATAAAGAGAGACAGCATGCGAGATACACCTGCTTGACGAGATCATATGGTAGTAACGGTGATAGTGCTGGCTGTTCATGTGACGCTTCCGTTAAGATCGGTCCAGAGAAGAAACCATCTAACGTCTGCATCTTGACTTAGCCGAACTTTCACCAGTACTTATGTGTCTACACAGCATACAGAGCTTGTAAAAACCCGAGAAAGTCAGACAACTCCCGCTAAGCTTCGCTCTCTTCTCTTTCTCGTAGTCTTTAGAAAGTGCTTCGCTTTTCTCAATGCAGCAGCTTGTTTTTTCACTCTACACAAGCTGTGCCATCCTCACAATGTCCAAATACCATAAAACTATGTAGCCCGGTACAAGAAAAGTGACGTCTGTTTCAGATGGCTTTATCGGTGACATTATCATCGAGCTGTATTCTAATGTACAATTAACGATGAGAATAATATCCTTTACCATACGTTTTAGGGAAATGTATAGAACTACATATGTGTCATAAAAGCAGAAAACAGTCAAATGTCTAATGTTAATAATAGTTGGTATAAAAATACCATTTTAATATATATGACACTGATACATGTCACTTATTTTAACAGTAGTGAGCTACAAAGAAACGAAACAGAAAAGAAATGCCTTATACACTTTTAAAATGTATATAGTAGCTCTTTTATGAGTATTATTCAAGATTTTTTCCATACAGATTTGTCGTTTGACCAAATTACACTAATAGGTGCTTTTACCGTTTTTGGTTTGGTAGTAATATTTTTACGAGTTCTCAATTTGGTACCTCATAGAAAAAGCTCTATTATAGCATTTTTATATGGAAGGAAAAGTTGCAGTTGCGTAGGCATGTCATCAAATCATTTCAGCGACATTCAAGCATATAATATATATAACATTAGGTTTGGTACCTGAAAAGTAAAAACTACGTACATGTTATACTTCCTGTCACATTGCATGCAAAATATGTGTAAGTATATTTCTGATTTTCCTAACCTCAAAATTTCAATTTTCTACGAAATATACGCATTTACTACGGAAAAGAAAAGTACGTAGAGTTTAAGTAATTATCTGCGGAAAACGTCTACGTACGTAGTATTACTACTGCCTTAGTATTTTCTTGTTTACAACTTCTACCCACAACTTTGCATGACGGTAAAAAAGAAATTACTAGAAGTTCACGATACTTTACATTTATGACTTTTTTCCGACCCCTCGACAAACAATTCTTTTTCTTCCACCTTCTGTATTTTAGGCTGTTCAATCTTTTACCTGTCAGAGCTCGGTGTTATAACCCAAATCGGACGAAAGCATGTTTAACGTTTTGNTTTACCTGTCAGAGCTCGGTGTTATAACCCAAATCGGACGAAAGCATGTTTAACGTTTTGGAAAAGGAGCATTTGTATATTTACCTATATGTTTTAACATTTCTCCTCTTAAAAAATATGCGAAAATTACTAAAGTTGCAACCATTCCACCGATACCTGGAGTATTATTGTATTTATTACATCCTCTTTTAACCAGACGAATATTGTTTGCATCCAAAAGTAACAGACACAATCTGAAGTAAAAAGGAATGAAATGATGATCAGTGAACTCAAAACACGAGCAAATCCCTAAACAGCTTTTGCTTACCTTGGGCCATTGTAACTGCAGGGATTCTAGGCTTGTTAGTCCAGTAAGACATTTATTGTTATTTTCAGTTTTTAAGATTCATAAAACAACATAAGATACAATCGGCACAACAAAACAAAGTCTCGGAAAAATTCAATCACAATGCAATACTATATTTCGGGGTAAATTGAGAAAACTATCAATTTGAGAGTATTTTAACCGTTCTCATCATATATCTTCTTTTTAAGTATTAGTTTGCACACATTAACTTATCAACACACATGTAATTTTCTGAATCCATATTCGACATATATCTTTATTTTGTAAGGTCTATGGCACTGACCATTAAAAAGGAGAAAACAATGCAATTCCTAATGGTAGGTAAACCATAACGTGCTCTGTTATGCGGAATACCCCTTAGGGACAACTCTTGCTTTCATTTATACTAAAGCTAGGTATTGCTGAACTTGTGTGAGTCAAGTAGAGTCCATTCAGGCAAGGATGCACATATTATTCTAGACATTGTTTACCAAGTTCAACTAGACACTTCTAATAATACTATGTTGTGTAACTTGTGTTTCAGCTGTTGACTGTTCACGGCATTTGCACTACTACAAACTAAATCTTGCATAATAATGCCAACCAAACGATGACCGGTGGGATTCTTTGCACGGGCAGTGTAATAGTGTTACCTAATTTCACAGCAAAGCAATGCAACGATCTGCTTGTCGATGTTTATAAATTTATTTCATTTGAATGCTCACTAGGTAATGGTATACCGCATACTGAAAAGACACCTTTAGCCCTCCGAAACCTTCCTCACTGACACCGGACAACAATTTGCTTCTTCATAAAACATGCTTTATGCTGATAAATGAGTGTGTATAGGTATGTAAGTAAGGCTATAAATGTCCATAATGCAACGCTATATTGAACTTTTACTTTAATTGTACTGCAACAAGCCTTGATGGAACTGCACTCCTTTCGTATCTCACAGAGGTTGTCCAGAATTGTCTCATAGAAAACCTCTTTAATAATGCAATTCAGAATTCAAGTCATGTTTATGAAAGTGCACATACGAAACGTTTAACAACAACTTCTTTTGTAAAGGTACACGGGCTGGACATTTTTAAAAACAAAAATAAGTCGGTTACATTTCGTATGCACACATTACACATCCACGCACGGTACATTTTCCCCCTTCGCTTAGAACTAAAATGGGTACGGCTATTACTCATCAGCATTTTTTCAGAAGTGAGTCCGAGAAACGATTATTATCCTGTAGTAAACAACACCTAATATTAAAGAATAGGGCAATTTGC
>VICI01004341.1:0-11175 GCA_019593645.1 Akabosia matsudoensis
AAAGTTTGACAAAATATTACACTCATAGCTTTCCAATCTCTTCTCAAATGATAATAGAAATTCTTAACAGAAAACCTGTATTTATAATAATCTCCGAACAGAACCTACGTACAACATATAAGAATGCGCTTTGATGAATGATGTATTAATTAAACTGATACTGCTTGTAGGCACCTATGCAATATTCAGTAAATCTTATCATGATTTTAATGTGAGTGTATATGTTCGCTTATCAGAGTCCTCAGAAACAAACGGTTGACCACTTGATCAAATATGCTACTCATATTTTTACATTTAACTTACTGTCATCATAATTAGCAAAGATTAAAGAGTATTGATATGAGTTGTATTATAATGCTGAGTCGGAATGGCCAATTTCGACCAGTGACATCCCGGTCACCTACCCCAACACTACCAAGACATTTGGTGTTTAGATCTACAACCGATAACTTTGAATTTTAAGACAATGGGCTTCTAACATCCGGCTTTATCTAAAAAAAATAAAATCTGTGTATTGGACGTGTCAAAATGAAATGCTTTCAAGATAAATAGAGGTAGGGTATTAAAGAATCGGAAGCTTTTATTAGTCGTCTTATCGATTATTTTATTAGCCCATGCACATAAGATATTTTTTGTTCTGTTCTATTAAGGCAATCCCCAATACAAACGCGCAACATTCATTCTTTGTCAGCTTAAAGCAGTTCATATTAAGTGGTTCAATATTCCTGGCTCTTATCACCGCGTCAAGCCAAGAGATAGAATGCTACGTACACATTTTCATTACCAAACTCTGGACCCATATAAAGAAGAAAAATATGTACTGTATTGTAAGCATGTCATACGGAATACTGCACTTAACATAGGTATATAAGCGTCATCACATTATATACTATTCTCTTGAAGCACCACCAGTAATTGCATTAGTTGTCTCGAGTGTCATCGTGAAAGTATCGAACTTTACTAAAGTCTAAAGTAGTGTGTCGAATTATGAGCTGGAAAAGTACATACAGCCAAATATGTTCAGATATTACTAATTGAAAATTATTTTCCATTTATTTGTTTGCGTCATCATCATCTTCAATCTTGACTGTATTCTATTATTAGTATTATTATAATTAGTTGTCGTGTTGTGTCTCAGCAAAGCGTGACGCTAAATTTTCGCGTATTCTTCATTTATCAACTTTTCTGTTTTGAATTCCGCGAAGACTCAAATCAAAATTTGGATCGTCCTCCATTGTGATTTCTTGGAAAGCACATCAATTGAATCATAGCTATTGTTTTAAACGAATAACAAACTAATTTGAGAAGATATATCCGCATTGCTGGCTGTTTCTAATTGGTTTTCAAGCTGTATGTGTATCCTTCAACAAGGTAAAGTATAATGTTTGAGCCTGCATACAAATTAGATTTTACCCTTGCTATAAAGCGAATTACGTTCGATGCACACTAAAATTTTATAAACTGAATCAGTGTTGGAGTACACTTTTAGCTGAAGGTGACTTCTAATTTTAATAGGCTGAAATATTTTTATGGGCCTTCTACTTCTTTATCATTCGATCTAGCATACTCCTATTCACCGGTAGTAACTGATGCCTTTAATTTCTTACAGAGGATAAGGCAAGATGTTACAACTTAAGGCCTTGAAAGGTAGTGCCTTCCTGACCAATTTGAGTGCAACCCTCCCCTTGAGTGCAACTCTTCGCGCTCCTGCTCATATATTCTCCAAGTCAAGAGTCGGCACTGCAAACTTCTCACGTTCCGGAACCAATGGACGGAAACATGGCTTGATTGGCGCTGAATGTGCTAGCGTTCTATTTCCTCGATACATTAGCTCACATCCCTGCAAATTCGGAAATGGTGGTGGTACTAGGGCTAGCTATAGCTCAACAGTTGCAGTTCCGAGCCACGAACAAGTAAATACCACATATTCATATGCCATTAACAGGGGAACTATGTTGTATGTAACACATCATGCAAACCCTTATCAAGGTGAAGAATAATCAGGACGTCAGTAGTCTTGAGATACAGTGGAGAGTGTGTAGGTGTCAATGAAGAGAAGCGAAAGACAAAAGACCGATGTTTTCATTTCTATTTGCGAAAAGCCACTTCATTTCGTTTATCAAAGTAATTAAAGTCGTATGTTATGTAAATCTAGTCAATATAAGAACTATTGAACTACCAACGACTCGAAGGGCATTGGCATAGCTTACCCTTCCTGATAGCTCTTCTATAATGCTTGCCCACTATGATAGTAACACGCTACCCTCGCACGTGAAACAATATTTCTCTTCTGTAGAAAGCTAACCATAGAACTGAAGTGCAGTGCAATGAGCTAATACTGTCGATATTTTTTAATGAATATTAGTTTGCAAAAATATTAATTCTTCGTTTATTTACAGCAATATAAAGAGCAAAAGGAGCGAAACGAAGATGCCGGAGTGATGACAGAGCTGGTTCGTGACTTTCTCGAGCCAGCAGCCTTTTACAAGGCCGTTCAAGAAATCGAAATAGATTTCTACACTGGTGTCCCCGACTCCCTACTGAAAGGTATTTTGCTGAATACCTTGCTATCGTGATGACGTATACTTTTAGTTTTCATCCTTTAATTTCTTTTTCTAATTGAAACTACTTCACGAGAATACATAGATATGCCAGCCCAACCCGTTTTACCGCATATAATACTCAAGTGCATTCGTCCAGTTATCTTGGTATTCTCATACCGCTAATGAGACTTAGGCAATGAATATATTTTAGAAACAAACACTTGTTCAAAGAAACCAGATTCATGATGAGTTTTTCGGTCCAAATTATTTGGACACAACTGAGTACACAAAACTTGCGGTATTAATTTACCTTTGTGCCTGGGACAAACAACAGAGCTCTTTTTATCTTTTAGTGAGATGCCAAGTTCTTGACTTAACTGTAAAAACCTTTCTAAAAAGGACACCTAGTACCTTTCTTTACAGTAAAAATGTAAAAATGATAGAAATGAAGTGGATTTGTTTCATATCCACGTGCTTTCAAATTAAAATGCTCATGAGTAGGGAGAGTGTTTGTCGGAAGTATATATCTACATACAAAAGATAGTATTTTGGGAGAGAGATAAAAAAGAAAGCTTCCAGCCGTTTCCTCACGTTTCCGACTGTGAGTCTGACAGAGTAAGAGTCTACCGAGGAAAATTAATTAGTCCGCAAAAAGCTTTTTTTTATAAGTTGGTCATTTGTTCCGACAAGTAGTACTGGAAATAGAATGCATGAGCCAGTCTGGAACACAAATACATTTCAAGTGTGACTCTGACACGGACGACAGCTTGCTTTTACTCATCAAAAAGAAGCCTAAATGAACCAGCCGAACAAAGATTGACACGACTTGTTTTTTCGCTTGAAAATCCGAGAGGAATACCTATAGGGAATTTCGTATTGATGGGAAAAAAGGGGGCATCATTATGACTTGAGATGTGAGTTTTTGATTCACCCAGGTCTTTGTAGACCACCGGATATTACATCCCATCTCAATGATTTTTAGTTCAGTATGAGATTCCTAAAAGCTCGTCAACTACGAAAGCCACCGTCATGGTCACTTCCGTCTGCCATTGTTCCATGTTAACGATTTGGAGTATTTTTTTTTGTGGAATAGATTTCTGTGCATTTGTTACGGACAATGTTGCAGCCACCCATCACGTAATTGCTCCTAATGAAGGTGCAGCTGTAGCCATTGGTGCTGGATATCATCTAGCTACCTCCAAGATTCCTTTGGTGTACATGCAAAACTCAGGATTAGGAAATGCTGTGAATCCATTGGTAAGCTATAATGAAATTCTTATTTCCCCGAGTAAACAAATATGGATTGGAAACATTCCAAGATTCAACGCACGTACAAATTGTTCGATGAAACAAGGGCGGAACGGAGAAAACATGTCGTCTTCTTTGTGATAATCTGAAAAACAGATTTTTGAAAGAAAGAAAATAAAGCCAAGCAGTCTATTGACAGCATTTTTTTCTCAATTTTGTAGGTCAGTCTTTGTGCACAGGAGGTCTATTCCATCCCAATGCTTCTTCTGATAGGTATGTAATTTATTGGAAATGATTGAGTTACAAAACGAGAAACTTTTGAATTTCGTTGGTTCAGAATTTGTTGGATTTTGTTCATAGTATGTCTCTTTTTGTGTTAAACTTTCAGGATGGAGAGGAGAACCTGGTAAGTTTTGTGGAGCAAAAAAACCAAGAAAACAAACAACTCAATGCGTTTTCACCATCAAAAGGGGCTGTGAAAGTAGAGCCGTTTACAGTTTTTTTCGTCCTTGTTGCCAGTTTTTCTAAGAAGATGCTCAAGGAATATTTTTCCGATTGAATGCAATTTCTTAAAACCTCCTTTTTCATCAGAAGCTTTCCCATTCACATTCCCACCTTTTCAGGGTTACTGTTATTACTTCATTAATTTTCTCATTTGAACAATTACCGTTGCTCGCCTACTTTCAAAAGAGCTTTCCCAAGAGAAGAGCTTGCATCTTTTAAAATGATCAAGTAATATGAGCAAACAAGAATAACAACTTGATGTTTAGTGTGTGTTTTATGTTCTTCTGTT
Organism: Akabosia matsudoensis; assembly: GCA_019593645.1. Taxonomy (NCBI): domain Eukaryota; kingdom Metazoa; phylum Arthropoda; class Collembola; order Entomobryomorpha; family Paronellidae; genus Akabosia; species Akabosia matsudoensis. Next base: position 4,585 of record VICI01004341.1, read on the forward strand.
TGCGAGATGAAAATCCTCAAATGTTCATTAATTTAAAAAACGTTGCGTGTAAAACTTTAACAGAGAAAATTGAAGTCTAACACAGAAAAAAAAGGATTTCGTTTAATGAGACATAAGTTAAAATTCTCCTCGTTACATCGCAAGTCTGTATAACTCTGCGAGAGACAGAATTTTATAGTATGAAAAATGAAACATTTCAAAATGCAGAGAAAGTAGTAATCACCAGTAATGTTTTTTACTTGTTTATTTGTTTTGCGAGTTTGCTTGTAAATTTTCTCTTTTCCTCTGTTTTCTCAAAGGGAAGAGGGATGAGCCGCAACATCAGCTACAGGGACATGTAACACCAGGTCTCATGGGTGAGTGCTATTTGAAAGCGTCATTTTATCAGAAAAGACTTGTACCGGCATCGAGTAAATATGTATGTTCACAAGTAGAATGTAGGATTCCAATGATCTCTTAATCAAATGCCCACGAAGTGAAATAACAAAAGAGAATTGTTTATCAAAAACGTGGATGACAGTAAATCGTCACGTTCGCCTCAGAGCGAAAAACACGTGAAATTTTATGCAAAACATGTTCAAAATTAGATTAAACAAGGTTGTGCCTGCTTTTATGATATCTCTTACTAATTAATTATATTACAGGCTACAATGCTCAACGAACATGGTAATTTTAGTGTCGCGTTTTAAAGTAAAACGTGTATAGGTAGGCGTGAGCAGAACTGATTTCCTACGTAATTTATGCATAAAAAATCACAAACGTCAGAATATCACCAGATTTATAGTAAAGATTACGATGTGTTCTTTAGTACCTATTTTAGTCCTTGTGTAGTTGGTTCTGGGATCAGGCCGAGTTTATATTAGTTTTCTACGCATTTTGTTGATGGTGATGAGAATTTTCTAATGAAACTTTTCGCCATTTTTCAGCGGCCTTGGGCATTCCATTTCAACCTTTACCGGATTACTTTGAGGGAGCGCAGGTAAAGGGTCTTTGATTTTCAAAAATGCATTTTTTACTGAGATAATCGTGCATAAACAAACTCAGGACATGAATGCATGATCATTTCCTTCCTGTTCCTGTAGCAAGCGTTGTACACTGCGAAAAAGCATTTGGAGAGGACCAAGTCTCCGTATGCTCTGCTGGTGAAAAGGCAGACCTTTTCTCCCTACAAAATGAGGAAAGTTACAGAGCTCGACGAAATGGACCAGAAGAGAATGAAAAGAGAACAAGCCATTGAAACTGTCATCAATTCTGTAAGCCTTAAAGACATTAATCGTCGGAACTACGGGAATGTCTTCCAGGTAATTTGTTTAATTAATCCATGAACAAATGACATTCTTGTTGAATGGTTTGTGTCTCAGTATGCCCCTATGTGTCACTTTGCAGGCATGTGCTCACAAAACTACAAGATAATCACAAGGCTTCTCTTGCAGAGCAGAAAAATCTTAATCAAATTAATGAGCTAGAAAAATTGTATTTTTTTTCAGAGAAATTTTTGAACTCCGGAAGAAGAGTGGGCAGGGACACGAAAAGGATTTTTTAACTGTTGGATGTATGGGCCATGCTTCGTCAATTGCCCTTGGCATTGCTGCCCAAAAGCCGAATCGACGTGTGCTTGTATTGGATGGGGATGGTTCTGTGATAATGCATATGGGAGCAATGGCCACAATAGCCCAGTAAGTGAATTTCCCCGAATACTACAAGGACATGGCCGAATAAGCCACGAATATACGGTGTTTGGTTTTGTTGATTTTGTTTTAGAGTTAAACCACCAAACTTTGTTCATATTGTTCTAAACAATGGAGCTCATGATTCCGTGGGCGGTCAACCAACTGCAGCTCTCAAGGAAACTTTCTCTTTTTCTGGTTTGGCGAAAGCATGTGGTTATTCTACTACACAGGTTGCTTCTAGTTCCCAGGAAATTGTTAGTGCATTGCAAAACATCAGCAGCCCAGGAGAGCGGGGCCCACACTTGATTGAAATAAAAATTAGCCGTGGAGCTAGAAAGAATTTGGGACGGCCAACACGTAGTCCAGTGGAGAACAAACTGGATTTTATGCACTTTGTCGCAATCAATGGATCTTCTTGATTCACGATGGGTTGACGGTTTAAAAAATTATAACTTAACCTCGGAACTTTAATTGGTCTTCCAGTAAAACAATTTAGAAATATGTAAAACTTTCGATTTCAAAATAATAGTAACTAACTTCAATCAGAATACTCGTCTTCTTCATCATCATAAAATTCATCGCCTTCTATTCCACTGCTTTCAGGATGGTTAGGTAAATCGTTCAAAGCTAAGTCTTCCAGAGTGGCTTGGTACGTTTTTACACTTCCTTTTTGTCCTTTTGTCTTTTTCGGAGAAGTTGTGAGGATCTACGACCTTTCTCAAACTTCTGCGTATCCTTTTCACTTTTACTCGTCGATGAGGAGCTGCTTTCAGTTTATCAGTTGGTTCTATTTCTCCAGGGGGAATCCTTACGCTTGGTTCCGAATGTGCCAAAGTTGGAATTTTACCTGCAAAACGTGAAATAAATTTGGTGAACAACATTCAAAACCTCATGTTTATAAACTTACATTGCAAAATAACTTACCATTATCTTGTAAAAGATTCTCTAAGTGATAGGTCAGCAAGTAACGGAAGTATTCGTAGGTTCCTTCTTTGAGGAAACCGTATTTGTCATTATAAATGAGAGTTCCCATCTCGGCCTTTCTTTCCAAAGTCACAATTAGTTCCTTAATTTCGTCCAAAAGAATGTCACAAAGCTGAAATCAAAATCGAGGAAATAAAGTAACTGATAAGCAATTCTGCTTAAAACGTTGACATGTTTGTACCGCCAAGCTGATGACGAGCTAAGGAAACGATTACCTGGTAGAACATCTGAGTTTTTGGTGGCAAATGTCCCGGTATGTATTTATGGTTTGCCTCAGGATTACTCAAACTATTCATAAATCGCCGATAAATAACTGAAAAAGAAATCATTAAGATTAAGTCCCGTTTTTGATAGCTCAGAAATCAGAGTTACAACGCATTCGTTATGTTTTAACTAACAAGGAACTCGAAAGTCAACAGCTTGAAACAAGACAAGGCGCTGATGTCTCCTCGGATCAATGCCAAACTTAATCCATGTATTCCTCCATGGACCATTCGCCGCGAAGTATGCGAATGTAGGAATTATGTATTTTAATATTTGAGATGGGATTTTAGTGGCAAACTCCAGGGCTGATTTGGACCAGATCGGTCTTTCGTCAAATTTCGACCGGACCATATCAACCAAGTCCTTTTTGATTTGCCTCCTTTCCACATCCTCTACGGCTAGGGGCAGTGGCCGGGAAGGTACTTTGACAGTTTTATTTGACTTGCTATCACCGATGAAGTTATAGGAAATCGTGAATATTATTCTTTTCCTGCGACTTGAAAACACAGAATCGTCTTGAGGCTCTTTTCTTGATGAACTTTCACATTTCTCCGAAACAATGAGCTCGTCCATTAGTCCTCGCTGAAAAAGGTTCAAAAAGACCATGTTATTTATGTATAATTTCCTAATATCATCAAATTATTAACGCACAAGTCTTACCGGTGGATTATCTATCCTGGACATTGTGGGCGGTAAGCTGAAGGTCTGACAACGGACATCCTCGTTAATCAAATGTTTCATGACTAGTTTCTCCGGCATGTCTGCTGCCCCAAATACTGGAAATATTTTATCCTTTACTGACACAAGAGTTCCCTCAGCATTTTTAGAAATAGGCAGGTATTGAAAATCACAGATTCCTTTTGAATATAAAAACAACAGTCATTAATGTTAGTAAACTACAGTTGATGGAAAAATTAGAATAGAATCGGGTAATGTACCATTGAATTCGTAAGATCGATGCACAATGCCAACAGTTTGGACGGAGCAATGTGAGGGGACAGATTCGACCTGTTTAGGGACCTTCAAATTATATTCTTTGGACCTATGTTGACTCCACGCCTTCGAAGCTTTATCTTGCTTCATTATATCGTCTAAAATGTAACGATCTGCCACTGCGATATCCGGGGCACGAAAAACTTTATCGTTGATCGTCACAGAGTTGTCGAACTGCTCAGATAGTGAAAGCTGCTGTGAATGCAGCTGATTGTCCAGTAGTAAATCCTGGACAGCACCTGCAGGAGCTGGATCATCACCAGTAACTTCGGTTGGACGGCCGTTGGTCTCTGACTGTGGTAATCCACCAGCATTGGCTCTGTCTTTTTTTCTCCTGACGCGTATCAACAGGCCGCATACTGATCGTCCTGGAGCATTTACGCCATTTGCAAATGGATCATTCGGACGAAACCTCAGGTTTAATTTTTTGTTTGGTTGATCAAATACCTAATAAAAAATGGGCTCCTTTAGTTTATAGTAACGCATTAACAAAATGAACATATTTAATCCCTTCATAAAGTTCTTACTTTTGACACTGCTCCTAAGCCACCAAGAGTAGCAATTGCCTTGTCATTATTAACGACATTTCCTGGATATGCGACGTGGACGAGTTTTGGATAGGAATCAGACACTTTGACAGATGAAACTGACGCCTCTGTCTCCTCAGGACGTCTAATCCCGAGGTTAGTGCATTCTGATTTAATGTTTTGAGCTCTTCGCATTCTTTCCCTTTCCGCGTGAATTTTTTCAAACAAAATTTCCATCGGCTCTTCGATAGGATTCCCATCTTGGTCATGATGCATTTTCAGTAAACGTCGTATTCTTGTCGGCTGTTTTTTATAAAATTTTCGTACATTATGCAGCCAATTATCTTTACTTGCTAAATATCCAAACTTGGCTAACATTTCTGTATATTTCTCGGGAGGTGCTTTGCCATAGTCCACGTCAACGAGATCATCATCACTGTCCGTTGTACTGGACTTTTCACTTCCTGAATCCTCAATGTCAATCACTTCCACCGGGGCGTGATTACGTTTGACGTTTTGTCCAACCATCTTCTTCCACCGTTTCATAGTCATGCTCAGTCTCCGGATGTAACTCTGGTGGCGGCTGATTCTCATCAACCGTATGGAAATATCCAGTTGATGGGGGAGCCAAAATCGGTGGCAGGTCTTCGTCCACATGATGCTCTTCCAGATCACTTGCTTCCTCTTTCAACACTGATACATCGACATTTTCACTGCACTCCAAACTAAATAAATCACTGTCAATGTCCATGGAAGTGTCCATCTTCGATTGTCGTCTTTACTGGAGATCCACCTGGGGAAGGGAACGTTAGCAAAGCACTTCACATTGGAAAAAGTAAACACATGTTTGGCGTATCCTCAGACAACTGTGAAATACATAGGTAAACACCTTTCCCGCCTTGGTCGCTCCAAACTCATCTTCTACCTGGCTTCTCTATGCAGAAAGAAATGTCATCATCCCAAAAGAACCGTTTCTTGTGGTGTACAGGGGATCTCTTCTCCAGACATCTCCAGACTCAAGATACTCGTATGAAAACTAGAAGTTAATTGTGTGCTCATTGCTCAAAATTTCCAAAAGGAACTATTTTTAATGGCTTTAATATAAACAAATTGATTTTTACAAGTTCAAAATATTTACCTAAATGACATTAATTTTTATGGCATTGCATTATGCATTTGCATACGATAATTCTGTTCCTTGTTTGGCGCTTTTGCTAACAATTCCGAATTGACAAGTTCCAAAAGAGCTTGAGTACCTCTTGTCCTTCCACGGTGGCAATACAGGGATCCAGAAAACCAACCTGGCAGACTTTAATATAGTCGCACAAAATCTCTTCCATGTCTTTATCAAACGGCTCAAAGACTTCAGCAAGAATGCTTGTCTTTGCCAAGTCAAACCTTTCTTTTTTCAAACTAATCTCGTCAAGAAGAGCCGGCATGTCTGTGCAATGATCGCAGTACGGACACTTGACCTTCTTCTTTTTACTCTTTTCATCGACCTTCAACTCGCATTGGCAACTGGCACATTTGTACCGCAACGGAAGCTTCCTCAGATTTCCAAACGACGGCCAGTTGTCTTTGCACGGTAAACAGTTGCATCTAAACTGGTACTGAGTTTGTAGCTTGTTTATCCTTTCCGCCCGGGGCTCGGTTAAATACAAAGGTCCATAACTGTCATAAATCTCCTCTCCTTTTCCAATTTCCCTGAGGGCCTTGACCAAACAAAGCTTTCCTGGGATATTTATGCGATATGCGTTTGGATTGCAGCTGTGATTGGTTGTCGAAATAACTGGGAACGTTGCCCCGCCCATTTCATCAATTTTTAAATGCTTCTCGTTATCCTCGTCATCGTCACAAACGAGCTTTCGCTCTACGTAGTTGATCCCGTATGCGTTGCATGACGCGCTCTGAAGGTGACGCAACAGGAGCGAAGCTATTTTTAAGTCGACATCTGTCAGTTTCACTGACTCATCGCTCATTTCGTCCACTTGACTGAGGGAACCCAAATAGCCAGTGAAACGCAAGCAGAGAGTCAGATAAACAGCGGAAACTGTTCGTTTCAACATGTCCCCGGGTTGACGGAGTTCCGAATTTGCTGTTTGTGCAAATACGGAGGAATATGAGTTGGACTGAAGTTGATTCAAGGAAGAGCA
>VICI01004342.1:0-11174 GCA_019593645.1 Akabosia matsudoensis
CAAACAATGAAAGCTTGCTCCATAACAATTTTGAAACATCATTTACCCAGATATTTTTTATGTTCTCATATGTTCTTGCAGTGTTAAGTCGCTTATTCGAATTGTTTAGTCATTCAAAGGACACGTTCAAATCTTGATACGCCGGCCTAAGATGCATGATGATAACCACAAAAGATGAGTAAGACGGACAATATTTTTGTTTACAAAGCCTTATGACATGTTAGAAACATGGAATTTTCCTTCTAAAAAATCACTTCCCTTTTAGGCTGAAGCCTTGTTCGCGACAGTTTTCTAGTTTGAAAAGCTTTCATTTTTCAAGTGAGTTCATATGAATTGGTGCGGGTAAAACGCACCGGGGGAAAAGGAAACTGCTGGAAACAAAACTATCCCTTTTCTCTCAAAAAGAGAACAAGGGGAGCGCAGAAATGAAATGGGAAACGGCTAGGTGAAAGACATACATGCATTCCCGTAGAAATGTAGATGGGAGCCACGTCATCATAGCTCTTCATCAGGTAAATCCCTCCTGTTTTGAAGCAGACAGAAAGAAGAAATGGACGTTTGCTGCAATAGTGATTACTAGACGATGTTGCTTCTCCATCCTCGCTCTCCTCCATTTTGAACTTTTCACAACTCCATGCCATCGAACTGATGGGGGAGTCGGAGGGGAGTTGTACTTGTGACAGCATAACACCATGAACGTCCATCACTACTACTTGACCATTACTTGTGCCAAAATAAACCTGTCACAAAAAATATCATAAACATTGTTACATTCGAGTAAATAAATGGATCACATTTCTTTTAGACACAATACATAATACGACACTTAGAAGTAGACACATAGAAATAATTACGTCCATAGCATTGTTTTCCTTTTTTCTATACCTGTTGGTCGTCAGGAGTCCATATGCCGCAAGTGATTGTCGCATCCAAATTTAATAGTGTTGACCAATAGCGTTGTCCCGCTACCGAACCTACTAGGACAAAGTTGTCCTAAAAAGGGAAACAACCACATAAATCAATTGTATCAACAACAAAAGGTGTATAAAACAGTCTATTCGCGTACTACACACGTCGACCGCTAGGTTGGAGAAAGCAGTTACACGTGTGGTAGTGAGGATAAGCGACTGCAACAGGGTAAAAATACGCAAAAAGAAAATATAAAATCACATCAATCATCGCAATATAAAAGGAAATGACATGATATTTAGAGGATAAAAGTATGAAATAACGTATAAACTTTCTTGAGGAACAAGAAAGAATTCTTTTTACATACCATAAGTCTGCGGAATATCAAGAAGGCTCAAAAATATGTGGTAGACTAAAATAAAACGTTTCAATACTACCAACTACGTGACACAAGGAAGTGGCGAGAGATATGAGTAAACAGCCAAAAATCGTGACTGAATTTATATTAAGCACGTACTGAACAAGTATGACCTACAGTATGGAGAAATAAGGGCTATATTTCGTTGAAAATAGATCATTGTACTTGGAAATTGTCGCTTAACAAGGCTATTAGCATTTCCTATAGCTTCAGCTATAAAACTTTGTCGTGATAAATTCTAAACGATGAATTACTGGACACTAGGAATTTTGTTGATGAGAAAAGGATATGGAGAGGAACATTTTTCTCTGGCGTACATGTAGCATTTTTGTAAGAAAAAAATTCTGAAGAGACAATATATAACGTACCTGATAACATATTAGGGCCATTCTTCCGTCATGTGACCAGGAGAAATGAGTTACAGGAGTGTTCCTGTCGTTTATGAGTTCGATGCTCCATCGTCCTTCAAACTTGATCCAGACAAAAATGATTCCAGAGCTATCACAGGAGGCATAGCTTTTGATATGGCTCGTTCCACTGTACCAGAGTAATCTGTGGAGATATTAACAACGTCGAATTCATGATTAATTTTGCGCATGAAAACTTCCTTCGGGGTGTCTACAGAGTTTTTTCCGGGTGAACTACTACTGAAAAGATGGTTAACCTTATGATACATAAGGAGCTTAGTATAGGAAGACATTCAAAATTCACCAATTCTGGAAGTTTTATGGGTCTCTTAGAGAATAGGACACTACAGTGCCATGAAATAGCTTAGGACAACCTTAATTATTTTTCTTTAAGAAGAACTGTAATCTAAGTTAAATTAAGTGGAAAATCATTTAAATCGTTGACTTATACATGCAGCATGCACTGAAATCTGGTAACATGTTGATTGAAAATTTCACTTGGGGACGATATCTTTCTCATTTGGTGTGATAGTTATTTTTATCAGCCACTAACGAATCTAGTATAGTACCTCCGTCCATCAGAAAACATTGAATTTCTTTCAGGTATCATCGCAAATCGTAATAGTTTTCAGTTACCGTCAAGACAAATGGTTGAACCATCACAATTATCGGATTTATTTGAAGTAAGAATTTCTGGAAGATTTTCACGGAAGGGTAATGCATCGTCAATTTAAAGATTTTCTCTTCTCTCTTACTTTCACTCTCGATTACTCCATTCCAAACATTTACTATGCTATCAACAGAAATCCCAATCACTACAGCCTCTACTTTGTGAAAGAAACTATAAAAGAGTAGCCCTTAAAAAGCATGACGCATAGAAGATACCGAAAACTACAATCGTTTTGATCTCTGACAAGTGGAATCGATGGCTTGGCATCTAGATCCGCGTATTGCAACTGAGAAATACTTCAGCGTTGGTAAACAGCCACATCACTCTTGTTTCTGAGTACAATTTTATGGGAGCTCATGTGTGTTTGTGCCAATTTAACCAGAAGGAGGCCTTACGTTCCCAGATTGCCTAGGTTTTACCTGAGTAATACTCTCTCCCCGAGACTTTCTCTTCTGGTTAAATTCTAGTCTACGGTGTGTGGCATGATCTACGGTTATAGATTGGAATAGGAATGGAATTGGCTGTGAAATGAGAGAGAAGAAAGGATGATTGAAGAGATAAAGTAAACGGAAAATGTATCTTTTTCTCTCTCACGTCCAAAGCTGAAGCAGTTAAAATCCTTGTGTTGTTCTAGCATTGGGTATATTTTGGAAAAGAAAACAGAACCAAAGCTGGAACAGTTTTTTCCTATATAGAAAAAGGAATCCAATAAATTTGGTTAAAAGGGTCCATTAACGTAGCTATAAACTGGAATATTTCAAAGCTAAAAGGGTCCTTTTTCCAAAATTTATGCTGAAGACACATGAGCCTTCCCTTGAAACAACACAAACATGGAAAAGAAAATCCGCCGCAGGTAGAGAAAATTGTACTTGACATTTCAGGCTAACTCTGGTTATCAGCTAAGGTAAAATAAGAACTTGGCTGTGTCTATAACAGACACAAATTTAACGTTGGCGTACTATTTTCAAGCATACGTACACTACACTCTGTTCTTATTACTTCAGACTAGAAGGTTCTCATCTTTCATGTTTTTCTTCGAATATTTTTGTTCATTATAATTCTGGGTCACATAAACCAATTTTTATTCTTTTCTGTTTGAGAGTCTGCCTTTGATTGGACTCGTACTTATTGACTCACTCGCAATGTATTGTAATTTGGTCATGCACACTCGTCGTGAAATTTGTACCCATGTCATCACTTTTCTTTAGAAATAACTTGAATTTGAAAAGAGATCAAAGGCGTGTGTATTAAAAGGGCTTAGGGGCCTCAAATTTCCTGAGATCAGCAGGATTTACAGAAAAGAAATGTATAGTATTTTAAAAGCTGTATCTCACGTACACGTACGTATATGCCAGGCGTCAAGCACTCTGATGTGCACAAATGAATTCCAATTAAAACTCCAGCTTGATTTAATAAACAAAAGGTTACCTTCGGGTTTCCAAAAATTGTCGGAAGACAAAAAACTTATTTACCGTCTCGTTTGATTTTTGCGAGGTCAGCAAAGTTTTGTTGATTTTTTCCAAATACAATGTCACAATCAAACAAGGAAGTTTCCAAGCACGGGCCTTTCCAAATCAATTTCCACCTGAACAACTAGCTATGACTGCATAAGAGCAAGTGGAACAGTAGTTGAGAATGAAGTTCCAATTCTGTTGCCTCATTACTGATCCGTATCAACTTTCAAATCAGCTAATATACTGCCATAAGTAAATACAGTTACCCACTGAAAGTGATATTTGCATTTCAACCAGAAGATACGACAGAACTCATTAGTCTACGGGTGTTTCGGCAAACACAGCCAACCTATAGAATTATTTCTCTTCAAACTGAATGTATTGAAGTACATATCTATAAAGAGAATTGGTACGCCACTGGGAGTTTCACGGGTAGTCATTTTATTTTTTCATTACATTTCACTTCATTCTCTTACGCACTAATTCCTGTCAGCTCTGTTTCAGTAAATCACCATAATTTCTATTGAAAAACCCCATCTCTTGTTACTTTCACATTCTCTGACGGAATACATGCTAACACATAGATGTCTCGTCCTAATTGGAAACACATTGATTATAACGTGACCCGATTGACACAAAACACCGTTACAGGAATTTTATGTACGTAAACTAGTATAAATCCTTGAGTTATTTGCACAACATTGCAATGGAAATGGATGTAAATACGAAATACGTCAAACTAGCAATAATAGAGGTGTTTAGTGTTGTTTGCGTTTACATTTCTGCATAAGTCTTCTCCCAATTGAGGAACTCAATCTTTAAATTATCTTACAGACATATTATTTGCTCTTGGAAATGCTATTATGAGCGAGTTCTTATTGTGGTCTTATAGTTCTTATTACTAACGTCTGTATTTCAATTTCTCTCTCATTAAGACTTGTTGGTTCCTGGTATTGGATTGCATCAATCATTAATCACCATATAAGGATTACAATAACCCAGTATCTATTTCCCTACTGGGAACTGGAACATATTCCGAGATGGCATGCTAACAACGACGGCAGGTTTATGACTTCTGCGTAGTGCACGAAAGGGAGCCACCGCCGTAAAGGAGATAAAAACAAATCGAATACACTTGTTTTCGACATACACAAAGCTTTTCAATTGCAAATATGTTCTTTATGATTACTAGATGCAAAAACAAAATCAATTGTATATGAATTTCAAGGGGAGTGTGACGAGCTAAAAGTTCATTAGCTAATGTATAGCCGCTTTGGTACAAAGAAAATAGACGTGCGAGCAAAATTGCAGTTAGCACCAATGCTGTGTCCATAAAGCTTGCAGAATTGTGAGTGAATCAGCAGTTTTCGAAGGAGTAAGGTACCTTTGGAAGACACATGACAAGAGAACTAGTCATGATGATGGAGTAGACGAAGGCGGCTCAAGTACAGAATGAAGGACTCATCTAAGTGATGGATTCGTTTCGTTTTCATGGAATCACTAGGGAGCCGTGAATTGAGTCTTGATGCCGAAGATATACGTTTAGCTCAAACATAAGAAAAATCCTGGTTGGAGTACTGAAATTTGTGATTGGGAAGGTGTACTATAATATACTTTGTTCTGAATAAAATACATTGTCAAACAGGCCCACTTAATAGACTGTGCATGTGTACCGCTCAGGTTTTTTTGCTGGAAAGATGTACCCATAAAAAGTTACAATCACAAATGCGATCTCATTTTATTTCGAGTTTATCCAAGTAGTAAGGGTGAAGTAGAATGAAAAAAACTCAGCATGAGTAAGGACTCTAAATGTTGAGGGCTCTTTTTACTCCCTCTTCTTTAGTCTAAATTCATTGGAACCATATCTACCATGTCTAACTATTTATCCTCTTCGGAATAAAACGCTATTACAACTTATGAGAAACGACTCCATTTGATTGGTTCAGGGCCAGACAGTAAAATATGCTAATGAAAGCTGCTAAGCCACAGGCGTAAATGAAGAAGCTGAAGGCAAAAATAAGAACAGACAGACAGGGTAGACAAAAAGACAAACTCATCGATGCCGTTATTTGCTGAACTATAAAAGTTGTGAAGCTACGGCTATAATGACGAAGCTGAAAATAAATCAGGACAAAAGCTAGAAGGAAGACACATGGAAAAGCTCTAGTTGGGAGCTTTCCAATGATGCATCACATCATTCCCAATGTTCATGTGAAAAAAGTCGGCCGCATACCCTTGTCCTATGGTGCTGAAAAGCGATAGGAGCCTTCCTAAGGACCTCAAGCATCAATTCACCAACTTTGGCCAAAATCGGCGTAAAGAACAAAGTTGACTGTAGCCCTTGGGTTTGACCAATTATGCTGAAAATCAATAGGCATCTCGCCAATGACCTAAAGTATCACTGTACCAAGTTTGGTCCAAATCGGTCCAAGCAAGCATGCTATAGAGCGTCCATAGAAAGACAGATGGACAGACACACAAATGCATCAAAGTCATTATTACTTACTGAACATAAGTATGCTTACTTGCATGAGCTTCGTCATAATCAAACACGTTTCAGTACAAAAAAAACTATGACCAAACTGTCTAGTCAGTGCTTTGAAAACCTAATATAATTTAAAATTCTCAAATGTATTTTTTTTCTTTTATGATGGTAAGGTACTGAAGGAGTGATCGAAATTTGGTTTGCACAGCAAAATATATTGAGTATTTCCATGCTCTTTTTAGAGTTGTGTTTTTATCGGACATTTTAAACAAGACTTGATTTCGGATGTCAGTAGTGTCAAGTGGTGGCCAAATAAAAGAGCAGTAAATGCGACTCGGTGGTAGTGTATTTTGAACCAACAGTTTGATAGATTCTATTTTCTCAACAAACTGTGAACAGACTTAAGCAGATTCCTTTGACGCTTAAGTGGACAAATTTGATTGTGTTGAGATTTAGCTTCGGGGGGGAGACTCAAATTCCAACAGTGGGAGGATGCAATTTGAGAGAGAAAAAAGTATTAAAAAGAGCCATGTATCCACGCGAGTCACCGATAATGGCGAATCCCATCACGTCGGAAATAATTGGACAAGTCAACAAAATACTCGGTTGTGTTATTCATGTGCCTAACACCTCACTTCCTATGTATTCCAGCCCTATTTTCGCTAGTTGCTCAATGTTCAACGGTAATATGAGGAGACATACAAACATAAGACATTTACAAAAGCTCTATTCGATTTCAGCTTGCCCTTCATTCCATCTCTAAAGCTACTTCTCCATGTCAGGCGGACATGACAAGCATTTTGCTTCGCCACCGGAGGTTCACTCGCTTCCACTTCATGTAAATTTGCTCGCACATAGAATTTGGATTCTATTTTTCCTTCATTTTTAGTTCCCTTGTCACGTCGCCGGCCATCACGTTAGAGAGGATATGAAGGGAAAAAAACAGAATAAAAGAAATGGATGCTAAGAGGGGATCACTTTTCATTTTGCATATGTACATGCTTTCCACATTTCTGCATTGCAGTAGTAGTCTTTCTCAACGGTAACGCGGTGTTGTTTTTCATAGTATAGCAGTAGACTGACTTCATTAGAAATATTTTTTCTACAATTTTTTTACGTAAAAAGGCAAATGAGTTGAATTTTCAAATATTACTCGGTGGATATCCTATAGGGCAAAAATCGAGTTCCTCTTCATTTCTATAGTGTGATGGAAAGTGAATTTTGTGCTGAAAACGATGAGAAAGCGGAAGCTACCTAAACTGTTTGCCACACACATGGAAATTTTGAGTGCCATCGGTACCAAAGAATAGGAAAGCATAAGTCTGTTGGAGATGTCATGAATGTAAAATATTGTCAGCACAGGCATTATGGTGTTTCCTAGTCCGGGAGGGAAACAAGTACTAAACTAAAGGCAAATAACTGAGCGGGACAAAGAAGCTAAAAGTAATGGCGGTTAGTGCAACGTTAGTTTTGGCTTCCAAACAGGATAAATTTTGTAACGACATCACATGCTCATAGGAAACGGTTTTTTTTTCTTCGAAAGATTTATTGTCCCGTGTTGTTCCTCTCTCACAGACACCGTTTCATTGTGAGCGCCCGCTCGCCTGCTGCTCCTTCGAAGGTTAGTGAAGAAAGCAATGATATAAATAACAAGTAGAGAAAAGAATAAGATTAGGAATACGTAAACTCGAATGGTCTGTGTATCTATGTGACTTCAATATGTACGGAACTATCCGGTGCGGTACTGTGAAACAGAACAGGATGTTGCCTAGTTACACCTACATACATAGTTTCTTATTTCCGATGAACTATATCTGCACCGCTTTGCTTCTGCCTGTATGAATAAAAAAAGGGATCCTGAGCTTAATCATGCCACAACATATCAGTTTAATATTTCCGACAATGAAGTCGGTTATTTGTGTGAAGTTGTGTTATTTGGGCGAGAAATCAATAAAGCTCTCATTCAAAAGGTGAAATGTAACCGATTGAAATCATATAGTGGCAATATCTCTTCAAATGGGCAATCCTATTTGAGTCACAGTCTGACGACAAATTGCATGTAAATTATTTCTAGGACAATAAATGCCAATCCATACATGCACTCATTGACGAGGAGATGACGAGGGGGATGTTAAGCCTTGACCTGGATTTAATGTGCAAAAGGGGTTTTCACAAGGATGGACGCGCTTTCATTGTCTTCTTTCCAGATTTGAATCGTGAAGGCCTCCCTTGTGACAGCTCTATCCGGAGCTTTTACTGCTCGAATGAACAGACACGAAAAACCGACGGATTTGGGTCACCCAGTGGCTTTAACTGCATTGAAAAACAAGTGAAACAACACATCTAATTAATGTTTGATGTGAAGTAGTCTAATCTTCCTGGTTGCTGTATATTAATGAGCTCAGCGAAAGGCTCAAACATTGGCTATTTGCCTATTTTTCTCCCTGCTTTGTAATGTCCGATGTTAACGGAAAACCAAGCGAGTAGAGAGGTACCTATTTATATGTTATTTACAAATTTATTGGTACACAGTTAAGCATTAGATGGGAACAGACTAAACCGATGGGAATGAATAAACGATGAGGTAGTCTGCTGATATGATGCAGTAGTTCATGACGTTTGGAGTTCGAATGAAAATATCAATTTGACTGAACAAACGTGCCTAGAAAATGGCCAAATTCAATTAAACTCCATCAGCATGGACTCCATGCTACTTTTGTGTAACTATGTATCTCCCTTAATAAAAGAAAATGAAAAAAGGAAATGGTCATAAAAAAGGTTTTTCTTTAATAGCATTTACGCATCCAATAGAGTGGTATGCTGATGAAACTAAAAGAGAAAGGGCGGAGGTGGCTAGGTAGGTTGACGGGAATAGAAAGGAACCTGTGGCAAAAGCATTAAAAAGCTGTCACTGCCATTAGCTCATACATGAACAAATGTAGATGAATTACTTAAACCCCAGAGCAAAGCTACTTTCACGAAATATTCCAGGCCTACACAAGCATATTTCCGCCATATATACAGAGTCAAATCGGTAGCCGTCTTATGGGTCACGTTCTATTCGGAGAGTAAACTATGTAAGATACAAACAACGATAAAAGATATCATCCAGAACAATCTATTTATCGTTTAGGGCAGCCGTTGGTGAAAAAATGGGCGTCTGATACATCATATACATATAAATATGACTATCATTACACAACACACCATCTCCGTATTTTTATCCTTACACAGAGTACTTTTACTCAAAATTTTAAGACAGGAGTGTAACAACACATGAAGAAATTTTGGATTTTTATAGTTGTTCTTGTGAGAAAACATGCCTTAGACAGGGTTGATTTTTGATAGAGACAATAATAGGTTAGAACAGAAGTGTAAACTGAGTTATCGCTGAGTGCAAATTTGAAGTACAGCGAATAGTAGTGAGCTGGCCAAAATTTTGTTAGGTTAAATTTTTAGTGCTGTATTTTTCTTGCGAATAATTTCGTCAAATCTACTCATTTCGATACTTTCCACGGGACAAACAAATATCTCATTACGGTGACCTTGAATCGTATTCGCCCATCCACTTCAGGGGACAAAGCCCATCCGAGCCAGATAAATTAGAAGTGCGTTCTCATAAATTCCCAGGCAGAGTTTTCGATGCCGACTTAGTCGGACGTCGAGTTCTCTGTCATTCTTTTCCCTGCATAGCTGGAATCTTGACTTCACATTGTTGAAAGGAGTAACATGACTTACCAGTTTTCCATATACAATGTATGCAGCCAATAACAAAGTCAGACAAGCCAGAAGCCGTGTTAGGATGAATTCAAAAGAAATTTTGACCTTCAAGCAAATCAATAGGAATTTCTTCACCTTCCCATTCCATATAGCAGCTGAAGTTTTCAAACTGATGTTGTCTGATTCAAAGAATTTAATATCCTAGAACCCTTTGATTGTACATAAGTGCACAGGCGATCAAATAAAAAATTCGAAACACGAATACGGTGGTTTATGCAACGCATAAAAAAGACACATTGCATACGACCCATTCATATTCGATCTAAAATACATGTATGCTAAAATAACTTGCTTTCGGAATACTCAACTATAACTACTATTATTCGCCTATATTCTGGTTTCTTATTCCAGATTCCTGAACTACAGTGCGACTACGACATTGCATTAATGGTCTACTTACTTTCCTTTCCCGGAGAAGTCAATGTCGACGAAAGAGAAATGAACAACTTTCTAATACGCGTATAAACTTGGTTACCAAAACACTTGAGTACTGAGTAATGAAATGCTATAAAAAGTTAAAGCATCGTATGAAAGTTGTTCCTGATAGTACGAATCTCTCTCCTGTAATGCTAACGTACACAATTGGTTCGCCAAACGTCCTCCAGAGCCTCACAGATGCAATAAATGCTTCTTTTCAAGAAGCAATATTTCCAAAGATCCTTAAGACCAGTATCATCACACCGATACCTAAAATACCTAATCCAACCAATTACTCGCAATTCAGGCCGGTTTCCACACAACCATTTTTGTCTCTTCTTCTGGAAAAATGTGCTCATATGCAGCTAATGCGCTACTTGAACGAAAACAATTTACTGTACAAAGCACAATTTGGCTTTCGTCGTGGTCATTCGTGTGAACTGGCAATGTTGGCAGTGGTAGAGCACGTATATAAGGAAATCGACTTGGGAAATGTGTGTATCCTAGTTGCGTTGGATCTTTCAAAAGCTTTTGATGTGATAATTAGGGACTTTCTAATCGCAAAATTAGAGTGGTACGGGATCGATGGGAAATGGCTCAAGTCGTACTTAACTGAGAGGATGCAAGTGGTTCG
>VICI01004343.1:0-11173 GCA_019593645.1 Akabosia matsudoensis
CATAATATTTAAAAGAAAAACAATTTTGTGAAGGGATGGCATAGTAGCGATAGTAACTGTGTGTTTACATCCATCATTTAGACAATTGTAGGGCTTCGGTTTAATAGGGAGTTTCAGTCTGCGATTGAAACTTCCGAGAATATAAACTAGTAGAATTAGAAAAAGATAAACTGCGTGTTCATATTGCACTCCCGTGGAATACTCGGACATTATACAATTCGCACTTTATATCTAAATTTAGTACGTCCTTTGTCTTTTATACATGGCCTTTCTTAGTTATTTCTCAGGCCTTGATTATGAATATCACAGGAACTATTTGAATGGAATCAATGGATTTCCACGGTAATTCGAGATAAAAAGAGGCAACAGTACATACCTACATGGCACCTGCGGATTAGAACGAATGCATTTTTCGTCAATGTTTTCAGCCTGGAACTAGAGTCACTGAAGAATAACAAAAAGACCAACTATTAATTGTGATATTGCATACGATGTAGAGGTTTACTGCTAGTCAGTTTTTTCATACATCAAAATAAAAAATTAATGCTCACTGGCCATGCATTTTATTTCTTATAAACCAAGGACGTGTATGTTTAATGATTCAAATTCGTGCTCTTTCAAGTCGTTTTGTGCTACCTGTGCGTTTGAAAACACTTTTCCATTGCAGTTACGTCCTCGCCTGGAATCGTAGCCACGATTTAGCTTACTGAACTACTTTTACTTTTACTGTCAGTTATCACACGAATATCGGAAGGATCAATCACTTCAAATCCTCTCTCAATTTTGCTCACTGAAAGCTGTATACAATCGATGTTAAGGTAAATAATACCTAGTAAGAACGACAAACAACAAAGGTAATATTCAATCATGGGGCTGTAGAAGATTTTTTTTTGCTGTGGTTTTTTAAGATGTTGTTAGTTCTCCTCGGACGAGTTTTTAACTTGTTTTCACTTCTCAGCATGTAACAACGGAGTTCGAGTCACCAAGACGAGATAAAATATTATTTGTGAGAAAAAACAGTCATTTCCCCATTATTCCCCGAATAAAAAGAAAGGCTACTTGCAAGGTTCTTGACATTTTATGACTTTTATATATTTCGTCACGCATAATTTGTAGATTTAGCTTGACAAAAATTGCGCCAATTTGCTCGGACCGCACCAATGTAAATGTACGCTCAAGCAAATCGTAATTCTAGAGCAAATTACCAAAATTTGTGCGTTCGATTGGACACGATTTACCCATCGTTGCGTTGCTCATGTCTCTCGGATAAAATATGAATATTATAGGCCTTTAGATTTGAGTAATCTTTTGGAAGTCATTCTGAAAACGGCAGTCGCAAGTGGTACGAGTGACTTTTTTGACCACCACACCAACTGATTTGGTAGTCGTGGAGCATGCCCGGAATAACAAGGATTCATTCACATCGGTAGTATATTTTGATGTGAACAGAAAGTGGCATGATCTTAACGTTCACTTGAAGGGCCACTTTGAAGTTAAAAAACTGTGCTATTTCGGCGTGTTAGTCAAACAAAATTACCTTGTTTGGCTTACTTGCTTATTCATCTGCTATTTAAGAAAGTATGTTCGACGCCTCATCGGAAAAAAACTTGAGAATGAATTGTTCACCTAAAGCTAAACGAAAATACCGATGACAGTGCTTGTGCCTATGGAATTCTGATAAGGAATGACTGCCATAAGAGGTTACTTACATCTAAAAGCCACTATTATAATTCTATTTATTTATTTAACGTCATTCAGAAACCTATCACAAAAGAGGGAATATTAATCTAATGACAATGGCCAGTTTACAAATTATTTACATAATACGTGTAGTCTTAATATTTTTGTTACACTAAATCCTGTCATATTATTCGTATTGGCATCAAGACGCAAAACATACAGACTTTTCTCTTTTCAAACATATTTCATACAGAGAAAGGTCATAGCCAAGATAGTCGTCACATTCATCGCATGTATATACTACATAAGTATACAATCAGTTTTTCGTGATTCTCTATACAGGAGGCATCAAACAAAGACCTTTTAAACCACTTAGGATAATTCAAATTCAGGAGAATTTTCATCCAGCAGTAACCATTCAGTTGCAGCAGAGAATTTCGTACAATTTTCGTGATTCTCTATACAGGAGGCATCAAACAAAGACCTTTTAAACCACTTAGGATAATGCAAATTCAGGAGAATTTTCATCCAGTAGTAACCATTAAGTTGCCGCAGAGAATTTCGTACATAGTATACTCCAGTTAGAGAAAACATTTACACATGGTGACACAACTTTTTTTATTTTTTGTTGATACATTTTCTTTTGGTTCGAAACAAATAATTATGAAAGTATCATGTATGCCGATGTCAAATACTTCACTTTGTAGGCAAACATGGCAATGTCACACTTCATTCTGTAATTATAGAAAAGTAAATTCAAATTCGTCTCGTTTTAAACTCGAGTCATTCCAATCACGATAGGAACTCGAATTGTTGTTGTCTTGTTCTGAACTCGAACCCTTGAAAAAGGTTTCATATGGCCATGTTACGTAAATCGGGAGTTATTTCTTGACTTTTGCAAACAATCTCTGGAGCTCGAACCAGCATAAAAATCATAATGAGAAAATCATAGGGAGTTACACAGTATATCCTTAGCTCACTATACATACATACGTAATTATATAATAGGCTGGGGCTTTTCATAAAATTATATCCGCGTTTTTTCAGGGAGGAAGTCGTGGGACTGGAAAAAACATTTCCTGCTTGCCAGATGCTTTAAAACTTATTCTAACATTAGCGTGTGTGAGAGTAAGCGCCGTGGGCACTCAGAAGGGTTACGGAATTTTATTCTGTCTCCCTTCGAAACAACGAAGAGAAAAAGTACCCCTTGCTCAGTCAGACAAAACTCTCAGGATCAACATCTCTCTCATCTACCATTCCGCACTCATTTTCAGTTTACACAGTGTACGCAACACTCAAGTCCTGTGCTTAAGAAAAAAAACCAAAAAAATTAGCAAACGGTCATGGATACTGAAATGGACCTAGATGTGACAGGAAGCTGTGAAGAATTGGAGGGGGACGTGAACCAAGACTGGAATTTGTTGGCCAATATTTTTCCGGAGGAGGTAATCCTAGTATTAGTTTTGCATGAAATATTTAGTTCAACAAGGTAAACATTCTGTAACAAAAAATAACCGGCAAAAATCTTTTATAAATTAGGTCTGGTTGAAAATTCTTCACAAAGTTGACCATGCAGAGAAACACATCGTTCGAACGGCTTCTGTGTTTTTCGACCAACTTCTCGCCCCATCACGAGTTTCCTTCTTGTTTCCCCAAGTTTGGAGTGTCCTCGCGCCCAAGCTCGAAAGGGAGTATCTTCCCTCCTTCAGTTTGAAACACATGGGGTTCCAGTTCAACGTAAACAGCTTTCCAGCCCTTCCCATAAATCCTAGGCAGCTGTACCCAATGTCATCAGTTGTCCACAATCTTCGCCAAGTGTGTACTGACTGGCGAAACGCCATTGACGGCCACTATGAAAATATTTCGCCGCTGACTTTTGATCCTCTCCAAAACAAACCGGATGAGTACTGGTCGTGTTTAACTTTCAAAAAACCCGCTCAAATTGACCGTTTTATTGGAATTTTTGGCGCCAGTGTGGATAATGGGCTTAATCCCGTGTTATTTCGCCATGTTGCTTTCTGCTTCATGTACCCCGGGGGGTGGGTGCCCAGTGACTATAATCAAAACCCGGAGGAACACATGTTCCCCCTTACAACACAGTTTCTTGAAATTTTCGGCCATCACATCTGGCATTGCAACATTTCCTTCGTTAATCCCCCTCGGGGAAGGGCTCTTCTCTTTACAAAAGTTATTGAGTGGCTCACCCATATTCCCAACTTGAAAACACTCGACTTATCTGTGGACTCGGAGGATATTTACAGAGCTAGAGGCAACCGTCGAGAGGAGGCGTTTCCTGATTGGCCCCATATTCCTACCCTCCGTCATGTTGACTTCAACTGCATTCCAATACAAGTCATGCATCAGTTCCTCCGAAGAAACAGACAAGTGGAGTTGGTGATCAGCAACTACCCTTGCGTCAATTGGGGCCACGTTAGCATCCCAGGTCTTCTCCACCTTGCAACTTATCCCCAGTCCATCCAAGAATACGCCAATTTGGAGACATCAAAAGATCCAAACTGGAAGCTCGAGTCTATTAAACTGTCGTTCGCCTATTGCCAGGAATTCATGCCTTGGTCGAGGGTGTTCAAGTTTTTGGAAACTTGGAAAGATTCCCTGAGGCATGTCTACTTGCACTTGCCAGGGACATCAAAGCAATCCGACTCCGATGCCCTAGCTCGGGATATCAACCTTCGACTTAATCTTCCCAAGGTCAAGTCGTTGCAACTGATTGCGACGGACTATTCGGGGATAGATTTTATTCTTCCCATGAAGGAGTCCCTCGAGTGGTTCAAGTTGAGTTGGTTCGGATATGACGAGGATCGTGTGAGCCAAGAACTGGAAGAAGACGTTGTCTCCAACAACATCATTACTGTTCGTAGAAACAAAGAAGCAAACAAGAAACACCTGCCGGTGCATATGAAAAGCTTGTTTCCTCGTTTAAAATGGGTTCAGTTTTCTTAAAGTAAAAACTTATTTATTTCTCAGACCATATATGTATAACATATGTACTTAACTAGAGAGCATTTTTGAACATTAATAAATATTTGATACATTCAAAGTATGTACACATTTTAAAGTACAGGGTGGTTCATAAACATCCTATCATTTATTTGTGTTTTTCTTCACTTCCTTATATCTTCATCTAAATTCAATTCCAATAATTTGTTCTAAACACTCGTGGACTTTCTCCTTACTGTGGCCGGAATCATAACTTTGAACCCATGATGTCAATCCGTTTGGTGCACTACGACACCATCTGAAAACAAAATTTCTCGAAATGCAATTTTTGTACTGTTTTTCTCCTTTTTTCTATTCTTTATGAAATGAAAAAAGGAGAAAAAGAATGTAAAAGAAAGTATTTTGACAAAAATGTGCTCAGATGGTGTCATAGTACACCAAACAGACTGACATCATGGGATTAAATTTATGATTCCGGCAACAGTGCTTTACTACGAAATTCAATCCCATTTCTCTCAGACCGATTTCTAAGCGCTCTGACTCCCTCCTCTGTAGTTATGGTAAAGAAAATTTAAAGAAAATTTGAAGAAAAATTGTGTCTTTAGTGCTTTAGAACTATATAAGGACTTTTAGCTTGGTATGATTTAAACTTGGGTAGTGAAATCGCAATTGTTCTGCAAAATAAAGTCTAGATTCAATAAGGAAAAGCAACGGCTTATTAATCTGTTTGAAGCATGTCTTGAAAGTTTACATCGTCTAAAACATCTTTAGATCTTATTAAAAGTATTTCTCTAAAACATTGCATAACTTGGATTTTTTCCTTTAAATATCACGTGAAAACATGCTGAGAAGCTTCTCAGCATTTCAGTAATATGTACCTGGAAAGATATTCGTAATCGTTGCATGAGCTTCCTCGTCTTGAAAGTAATACATTTTTAGTCATATCTGAAGGTTTGATTCCCTGAAGGGACCACAAACATAGTGAACACAAGGGCCTGTTATAGGCCTTATATAGTGTTTTCACTGTACTAGCGTATGCGAAAAAATCCTTAAACTGCGATAAAATATTTAGCGAAAAATGTTCCTTTATTTTAAGAGCATAATAATTTTAAATAAAACTTTTTGGATAACTATCACCGGTTTCTTGTAGGGTACATTGATGTCTAAACATATTGTCAGCACCGTAGATCCATTTGTTGGCAACTGAAAATTATTTACCACATTTTGCGTTTCATGGACAACCCTCTACAAATTCTTTATGCATAGCTTACTCCATTTAATTCCTAAAGATACAGAGCATCCTGTATGCCAAGTTCGGTAGTCCCTTTGAAGCGTATTTCGGTCAATGTTGTACCACAAGACGAGAGATCCTTTTACAGGTGCTACAGATATTCCTAGAACTGGAAAGCCTGTAACATACATGTAAAAATGAATACCATATTTTGTATTCCTTCAGCGGTTGATTGGTTACTGTACACTGTAGGAGGAAGTGAAAAATAAAAGTGCATATGATGCAGCCACCGTTCACTTACTACTAAAAATTTAAAATGCAAGTATTATGGTTCCAACACTCATGAATAGCCCTTGGGTCTTAAAAATGCAGTTAGTCCCTAACTGGGTAAGGGCCTTTCCTTGCAATTTTTTTCGGCCTACCGTGTTGGTTAGCTGTTCTCCTCGGTAGATAGTGTGCGGCCGTGATGTGTTTAACGTAATGTTCTTTAACAAGCGAGGCATACATAAACTTTCGCCGAATCCAGAGCACATAAGTTTTAAAAACTCAAAATAAATATGAGGGAACAATCGAAATTTCTGTGCGTAGCGAACAACGAGCATTATTAATCTGAGGTTTGGTCAGGTAGGAGTTAAGTTTTGCAGTTGTAGTTGCATCTTGTATTTATCTTAGACTTCCTACCACAGAAGCATCAGTAATATTTAACATATTTAGACTTAGACTTAGACGCCTTACTTGTTCGCCCGCCGACTTTTGGTTCTCGCAGCTGCGTATGTAAATGTGTCAGGGGGGTCGTAATGGTTAAGATTTCATTTGCTACAAATTCCTGTAAGCTTTTTTATCAAACTACAAGAAATACTTACGTAGACCATTGCAGTAGCCAACCTGTTTCCTGTCACTTCAATTATTTCTGTCTGATCAGACTGAAAAGTGGAACCAACCATGCATCTATAATGCATCTATGATTAAACGTTTAAAAAAATTTCTTACGGCATCCAAATGATGCAGATAATGCTGCCCTGCTCCGTACGCAGCCACTTGGTAAAAGTCGCTTGCCGTTTCAGGTGTAACAAGCAGTCCCGTGAGGAGCTCTAGCTTCCTCGAAAATCCCGTCATGAACGCCCCCGAAGGGTGATATTCATTTACCCAAGATTGTACGCTGGTTCTCGCACTATTTACAAATTTAGATCCAGTCGGGTCAGTTTTATTAGCAGTTGTTGACCTTTTTAGGTGGGACTTTGCAAAGTTGGTTAATTTATCAATTTGGGTGTCTCCCATGAATTCATAAAAGCGAGAGACGGGCGGGACGGCGTTGAGGAGCTCGACTTTCAAAGGATTTATGATCCAGTATGGATTTTGAGATCTTTCGTAGTAGCATCCTAGTCCAAGTTTTTCTTTTGGACTCTAATAGTAAAGACGCCAAAAACACGCCAGTTATATTTGGGGTTCGCTTGGAAAATCATGCTATCCCTTAATTAAATTTACTTGCAAATCATGTCCAGCACAAGCTCTTGCCGAATTGACTGGAATGGCCCAGTTCCATTCAGTCTTGTTCCGGCGACCCTCCGCTGGCTGTTGTAGGTCGAGAACTCTTCTCGTATAAGCTTCCGGTTGATATGGCAGCTCAACGGGCTTATCGAATACAGTCGGCTGCCAAACGTTGTTCGAGTGATCCGCAAAATTGTCGTTGTGCTGGAAGTTTAACCTCTCCAACGTTAATACTAACGATATTTAAAATTACTTGTAAGTATTTTCGTAAACGCTAAGCACCTTTTGGACTATGTAAGTAAATAATGACTCGACGTATTCAATTTGAACTAAATACAATTTTGTATTAGTTTTTAGTGTAGTTAAGGCCTCATGAATCCACTCTACTGAAAGGTCAAACTCCTTCTTGTCAGCGTAGTAGCTTCCAATTTCCAAAGCGTGGACAGCATTTAGATTAATTTGTGTTTTAACATCTTCAAATATTCCTCTTGCCATCTAGTGATAAGCATATCCGTTAGTTTGTTACATAGTTACATGTATCGATTTGGGATGTACCGTATTTCCTACTATTAAAGCCGGAGCTTTCGTTTTTTACTCGTGTTATGTTTTTAGTGTGAAAATCGGAAGGCGTGAGCCGATAATAGCCGAGTTTTTTCTTATAGCGTCAAATTTTTAGCCGATTTCAAATGGTTACACTTAGAGGAAATACGGCATGCGTTATAATATGGAGATATATGGTCACTATTCATAATCATACGTTTTTGGTAGAAACCAAAGAATGTTTTTGCAAACGCATCAACGAATCTAACGAGTCCACCAAATCTTTTCGTGTTGGAAATATTAACATCTCTGGGTTAATGTCGTTGAGCAGTTTGTACATAAATTCTAGAATGTGATTAAACACAAAATGAATATAATCTACAAAACATATACTATTCCACAGAAGTACATCATTACCCAGATGATATCCCGCGATCATGGCCAAAATTGGCTGCAACTCCACTGCAAATCTGCGGATCATTCGGTAAACAAGAAGAGGGTTGGAGGAAATGTAAAGGTATGGATCTTCCTCATTTCTAACGAATTGCTCTGGGTTATTTAGGACTTTGAGCGTGCTTTTTTCCATATCCGACAGGTAGCTGTTAAGGCCCGCGACACATTGAATTAGAATTTATGTGAAAATCAGCAGCATTTTAAAGCGTACTTCAATACTGATAAAGTAGGCGGTTCCGATTGGTTACGCGCACTATAAAATTCTTTTAGCGCGTGGTACAGTTTCACCTCAACTTTGATCAAATTGCCGAGCAAATACGGCTGGAAAACCCATTCAGGCTTATCCCCAGCTTTGCCAACTCCTGTCATCCGAAACTGGGAATGTCCTTGCCCTTTAAAATTTAACATCTGGCTCAATCAAATGACTCCTGAATTCCTCGAAATTTGGCGGTTCCTGAAAATACCTCTGCTTTTGAATGGAAACGCCTTGCATAATTGAATAAATAACTGAGCAAACTGCCGGGTTTTATTGTTTTGAAGCTTAAAGTCTTTTACTTTCTCGTATTTTTTCACAAACACTTCGTTTGTGTTCAGGCGGTCACGCAATTGGGCTGGAAACTGGATAAATTCAAAACCAGTTTCAGTCAGAGTCCCAGGGTCCGATTTCTCTACTGATGTAGCTAAAGATAGCTGTGCAAAATGAAACTGACATGGTAGTCATTCAAGTAAGAGTGATTTCTTTATAAGATAAGCGTACCAAACTGTTTAACACGACAAATATGATGATTATCTTGAGTGCCATTACAGAAATTCCAGGCTACTGGTACTTGCCGTTAAAGAATTCTTAATATTATGTACGGATTTATGAGCTATTTATTATCTTCTTAAATTGAAGTGAACGAATTATACTGCTTGCGAACATAGCCTTGAATTGTTTTCAACTGTTTGTTATGCTAATGACTACGTTAAAAAATGAGCTTCATGCGCCACTAATGGTGAAATCTAAAACTATAAGCGTAAAGAAATCAATAAAAAATAATAGAATATTTAGTCTACAACATTTCACGCAAATGGGATCTAAATTATCGT
Organism: Akabosia matsudoensis; assembly: GCA_019593645.1. Taxonomy (NCBI): domain Eukaryota; kingdom Metazoa; phylum Arthropoda; class Collembola; order Entomobryomorpha; family Paronellidae; genus Akabosia; species Akabosia matsudoensis. The sequence continues at coordinate 9,440 of VICI01004343.1, forward strand.
AGCATTGAAAATGTTAACAACGATTTGTATTAAGAACATAAAAACTTCACCCAGCTATTGAGTTATGGAAACTTTTTTATAATTATAATACTAATGTATAATTTTTTGAGGATTTTCAAAACCAACATTTCCCCCCGCCTCTACACCCAAATTCGGGTCCTCCCCCCAACCCGACACCCGAACCCCTAAACGCTAAACTAAACAACCCAGATCCAATCTAAATGCCCCTCACTCAAGCTAATCTGGACACTCAGGCAACGTTGTTTACAACATATGACTGGATCACAGCAAATATGATCGAATTATATTTGATGAAAACTTAAAGAACTTTTTGTTGATGGCCAAGGTCCGTGTGACGGGTAACTTAGAGGAACCGCCATAGCGGCTATGTTTAATTACCATAAATACATACCACGACAAATGTGCGAATATAGACCATATTATTCCGAAATAAAACAACAGATACGAATGAAAATGGTTACTTCATTGATATTACTTTTTGAAATATATACTGCACGTGCAGTTACGTTCTAGCTCATTTTTCCACGAAAGTGTGAACAGTTGGATGTCATGAAAGGCGTTACGCATACGCAACGTAAAGAACTTCTGTAATAAAATAACCTGAGCTAGGACATGACCTGCGGATCCAAGAAGACATAGCAAAGGCAACATAAAAATAAAGACTACGTAACAGTACAGTTCACTATTTTCTCAGTTATTTTTATGCATCCTTCTATCGTGGTATTTCCGGCCAGTCAAAGTAGTTAGTACCTTTCCATAAGTCCTGCACCAGTACGGCTTTTCATCAAAATTATGCTTTAATAATGAAATTAATATTTCATCTTTACAAATGCATTTGTTTCTAACTAAATTTTCCTGATCGAGTGTCATTTCCCGACACAGTGAAGCAGTGCGCCGTTGTATTTTTCTTAATGGGATTTGCAATTAACCCCTGCTGACGCTTTTTGGAACTTTAACGGCAGGGAAAGGAAAGTTAATTGTTTGTATTCGATTGCATTTACTCATTTAACAAATTTCATTTGGATAAGGTACTTAAAAAAGATGTCGAGAAGGCTTCTAGTGTGGAACAAACTTTTATTATCTCAACGTTTCGACTCGAGCAGGAGTCCTCGTCGGGAGCTAGAAGATGTTTTCGGTTAATTTCATTTGCATATGTTCTCTTGTTATGTAAAAGTGTTCCTATAGTGTAGCAGACACGTTCGCTGAGTTCACTAGAAGATAAATGTGGAACGATGAGCGAAAAGACCATTTTTCCATGCAGTGGGAAAAAATCAGTAACTTTTCGACGAAACCAATTTTTTTGACAAAACCAGTAAAAACCAATTTTGACGAAACTGGTACAGTGATGCTATGGGCCACTTGCACGAACCCTACGAATTTTCTGCCCTTAGGATCGGCCAATCCTAAGGGCGTAGTCAGGGGTAAACTTTTTGTCTTCATCTTGACTAAACCCTCAACAACAACGCATTAAGTCATTGCATCCACAGACACCTCTTGGTTTAAAGACTTGTTTATGCACAGGCTAATGAAGACTGTGCAATTTAACCTTCTGTTTTCAAGCCCTTACTTTTCATGGAAAATATAATGTTACGAGGTACTATGTCGTTCATATAGCTATTTCTCTTGGGGCGTCGGGCAGATTATTCCCTCACGGCAACAGATCAACACTTTTTTTCACGCGCACTCTGCAAGACCCGTTTTTACCCCCTAACT
>VICI01004344.1:0-11173 GCA_019593645.1 Akabosia matsudoensis
TTGGACACCACGCGCTGGAAGTCGCAGAAGTAGAGTGCGTGTTTATTCAGATCATTTTAGACACATAAATATATTAAGATTGTGTTTAGATACCGCATCGCTGATGATCGCCTTTCCAAATGCCTTTTGAACTTGGTAATGAAAAGCCAGTATGAATGTTGTAATCAACAATATAGCTGACGAATTATTGCAAACGTAATGAATGTCGTATCACGAGACAGTCGTCTTCCGTGAATTCAACGAAAAGAAGTTGTGTAATTTGCAGAGGTTAAACTTTTCCGAAATCAGTCACTGAGTATTTCATTCCTTCACCTGTAATCGTCATTTCCAAAACACAAAGTTTGGCTTGAAAAATAGTCAAGTTGCTAGCGGCACAAGAGTATGTGTGCTCAATGAATGATGAAATAACGTGAGGGTATTACTGCTTTGGTCGAGGCTGGATTGGAATGGGAGGGTGGAATTGTGTGCTTACTATGTAAGTGTATTCACCCCTTCATCAAAGAACCAAACGAAGAAATCCTGTATTCATTCTTGCGCCTCGTTTGTCTATACTGTCTTTACGTGAGTATATGTTTGCTGTGTAAGTGGGGGCGAAGTCAATGATCAGAGAAAGAAACAACCGTGTATAATCGCTGAGATGCGATGGACGTCAGGTTAAAAAGTTTTAATGAATCGAATGATAATATGGGATGTGCCGACGAACTTTTATATACTAATCACAATACAATTATCCGAATGATTCGTATTATACATGCGATAAGTATATGTTAACAAACACTGTGAGCTTGACTAAGCTGGGGATATAAAATCAACAAGCTTTCTATTTATAAGAATGAACACGTCATTATAATAACTACGCTTACAAAGATCCCTCACATTATAAAGAATTTGAACAGGCATCACTTCCTCTGCTGCCGTCTGCAAGAGATAGGTATGAATACCGCCACCTCAGGAATATGTATGAGCAGTAACTATTACAAAACCCCTTATTAGGGATGATCTGATAATTTTTGAGTTTTTTATGCAGTGTAAAAATGCTGGTTTTTTGTTTATGATTTTCAATATCTGAACATCTGCGGATTGTGTGCAAGTTCCCACCACGCCGTTCGCACTTTAATCCGATCATATAACCTGCAATATATATTTTTATAATTTCGTCACGAGTTACTTGTTAATCTTTTTTTCTGTGTCGTGTTAATCATGTGTTTGCACTAGTATTTGATTGCTAAGGCTGAAACAGACAGGGCATTTATATGTATCATTCTAATGGGCACACCGACATAGTTCTCGTTTTCTCTGCCGTAAAAAAGTACTCAATTTCGTACTGTTCATGACATAGAGAAGACTGAATGCATTAATAACAAGGAGAACTACACCAGTTGCGCTGACTCACTTTGTCTGTGAGCAGCATTGGATATGTGTATGCGTTTGTTCTTGCCTTCCACATTTATGCCAGCCAATGACGTAATAAAACCCAACCACAGTCACCTATCCTTCCGTGTAGACAAAATATTTACTGAAAATGTCTAAAAGCGTCGCAGCTCACCCCGTTGTAATGGGAGAGGGCGAAATCTAGTGATAGTTATTTTCAAGGCTCCAGTTTCATAAAAAAGAATAGGAACGCAGGAAACGTTCATTGCAGTTTTATGTAATGAAAATGCAAGATGGGTTGCAGCTCAGCTGCCTATGCACATGCAAGATTTAAGAAATTGAAGCAGATCGAAGCTCAGATACGAGTTTTTCTGCGTGCACAACCCACCTGATATGTTCATGTTCACTCAGTATCACTATGTAGAATCGACGTAAATAAGTCTGAACCGGTATATAATGCAAAATTGTCAAGGTGATATTTTTTATTTTGAGCAGTTTACGCTTTTTTACTGCTAGTTTTTAGTAAAAATTTGCAAAACATTTTTTGAAAAACAAGTTGAACAACCCTTTACTCAAACATGCTCAAAATGTGAGGGCTTTTAAACAGGGCTTTCTGCAAAAATCAAGAGCTCTGTTTCTTCTCACTAAACGGCCACCAAAGGCCTCTGCAACGACGAGGGTGTCTCCAGACCTCCAAGCGGCACGGAACCCCAGACTCCGAATTCCGTTTCTACATTTCCATAACAATATAGCAGCCGTTAGCAGCAGAATTGCTGTCGTTAGTTCCATCTTGACGGACCTACACAAGAACGAGAACAGCACTATCAGGTATACAAATCACGTCAGTAATTTCACCAAAACTAATTGCAAAGCAAGGCGGAAGTTTTTACCCCTTTGGTTTAAAAAGCGTTTGGTTTAAAACAATAGAATTAACTTCAGATCGACTAGTTATCGCGCTTCGGTGATTGAAGAAGGCGTTCACTGTTTCCCGTCAGTATTTATGTTTAGTATTTCTCTTGATTGTTTCCTTCTACTAGTCGTCTTTGATGGTTCTTCAGGTTTTTTTGTCACTGCTCCCCTCTACTCTGCGTCGCGTCTGAAAAAGATTTGCACAGAACAGCACAGATTTTATATCCTACCACCTAATACAACCTTGCATCTCGTGAGCGTGTGTGTTCTCCAGAATTAGAAGAATATTGAAGAAGAAGAATAGTGAAAGATATTATTTCTGTTTGGGTTTAGATAGACCATGATGTATTTAATACATTTCGCTACCAAGCACTTGTTGTTCGCAACGTTTATGTACTACACAATAAACATTTTGATTACTTTGTAGGAGTAGTCATTCTTCTAACCCAGGGATGAATGTAAGGATCAGGTATACAAGTATTTAAGTATATAACAATAAATTTTTGCATGTATTTTTGTTTACGTGTGCATCATTTTCTCATTTTTGATATTGTCATTTCCCGAGGAAAGCTGAAGCGTTCGATCCAAACGGTGTGAAACACGTTGCCATTCCTATTTTCCTTATATGGTAATCTTGTTACTCGTCTTTTTTATTCCGAGTAGTCTAATACGTAAGGCTTGGTACTTCAGCCGAACAAACTTTTCTTGTGTTGTATGCTTCGGACTTGAGTACACACGGCACACACACAATGCTCAAAAAAAATTTGAGAACACGAGCTTGTATGTAATGTCTGGTTATTGCGAGCTCTTCTTTTCAAAGAAGAGAATACATTTATACAAGAACTCGCCAGGCTGTTGTTTAAAAAAACACGAGATTAAAATATAATTGGGTAAAAAATGCAGTCTGTATCGTTTTTGGTTTCGTATCATTTCAATCCGGGTTCATCCACTGCCTTTTCTACTCCAGGGCCATTTTTTTAATGCAAAACGATTCTTACCTCAAGTAAATTTTCATGTAGGAAATAATTTGTCTAGCATACTGGGATAAGGATTAGTGTAATATACATGAATAGAATTTCCTAAGTGAACTAATATTATATCCAGATTTACGAGCAAAGGGAAATTTTAGGAAAAGAGATATTTCTTGTGAGTTTGTCATATAATATACGGATTGGTGATATGTAGTTATGAATCTTGTCTATGAAACAATAAGCTTATTGTCTATGCTCAACGAACTTGACGAGAGGCAAATAAAAAAGGGTTTTATTTATTAGCAACGTGGAAAGTATGCTTTCTGCAGTTTGAGTTTGAGAGAATAGTTTGTTCAATTGATCTATAAACAAGTTCAAGCGGAAGGTTGTATTATTCTCAGTACATTTTGAAATAAGTTAACTGATCATAAATAGGGTGGCAATGAGGTTCTAGATAGTCATATCCCCTTTGCGATTTTTCTCAGAAAAAAAACATTTTGTTCTCACGTTGAGTTTTCAAAACACGTGTGCGAATTTTCGCAGTTTTTGTTACGCAGTAACATAATGTTTAAAATAGGTTTATTTGGTCAGCAGTAGTGACCAAGTAATCCGAACTTGGTGGCATGTGGTGTACGCAAGGCGTGAAACCTGCTAAAAATTTCAACATGTAATCATCTGCTTTGGGCTTTGAATATCTTTATATACTGATCTCTCAGGATTACCTAACTTTTAGTTGGTTACGTCTCTCGTACATGTCAGCATCTCGTGATTGGGTTATACACAAGTAAAATTCAGGAAACGTAAGAATTTCTGTGCTGCAAGACAGTAAACTATTACTTTAAGCTTTCGTTGCATTCGCGAGAACAATTTTGTGCAGTGAAATTTTCCACAATCGTTGCCATTTGCAAACGTTAACATTTAGTAGCAGCGGCAGCTGTAGCCCTGAATTTGTGCTGGATAGTGGTCTAAACTGTCGCAGTATCTGTGTAAGGCGAGTGTCAAGGTTCTGTAACGTGTTTGAAATATGTTTGTTTCCTTCTCATTAATCAGTTCCAATGTACTCGTCATGATTTCATACTCTTCCATCACCCATTTTGCTTCGTAATCATCGTAATAGAATTGATCCGTATGGGTATAAATAGTTTTTGGCAAATCTCGGTGCTTATGAGAAATGTAATGAATTGTGATTCGTTTGGCTGATTCCTTACTTCTTTTAATATAAATTTTTAAATCAGGTTAAATTCCCGACCAGAGTCAAGAAAAGCTAAGCAAAGCTTTCTCGTTTATATAGCCGTTACCCGACTGTACCAAGGGCTTGATTTTAGCGACGAAACAAGCCTTTCGCTTCTGAATAGAAAATATTACTGTTTAGATGTAATTTCTTTCATATATGAATGAATGTTGGCGTGTTTCGTCTTTTGTAAGCAAGTTGAAAGTAAATTAATTTATAACACGGATGTCTTTGGAGAATGTGAATGAAAGTTAGTTTATAGGATGAAGATATTTGGAAATGTCACTGAACGAAGAGCGGTTTGTAGCGTAACCTGTAGCAATGTTTACACACTGTTCCTAAAATAACATGACTTATCAGCATGCTTAAACAAAAGAAGCCTAAGCGTCGCACTTGCTTCACAAGGTACTCCTTTTGAATCCCCACCATGATTGTTAGCCAATGACCCACGGCAAATTTGAAGAACTCACTCTTTTCCTCAAACTACTGCGAACCTAGACATAACCCGAGGAACATTTCGTTTGCGGTTCGCATACTTTTTACGTGCTGTATGGATGTGCGATACGTGAGCTGTTTTGTCGCTCGAGCGATACGCGAACCGCATAAGTACTTCAGAAGCGGAATAGAAGCTAGATATAGCATCCTCGCGCGTTAGTAGCGGGTTTACTGCTTACTCATAGCATGGTTTATTTGCGCGTGCTGCGAGGGTCCTCATGCTCATCGTATGCTAAATAGATGCGATAAATCGTATGCAATTAAAAAAACAGCAGTAGCCCTTGATGTACTTGCAAAACCTTTATTCACACGCACTTCTAAAATATTACAAGTTACAAATACAAGTAACTAAATTAAATGTTATGAAGCAATGGAACACACAACCTACTACCCCTAAATGGTAAACAAACATACTGTTTTGAGATATCTTTAACATTAAGCAAAATGTTGTCAAATTCGAGTGGTGCTTCGGCTTTAAATATCCCCAACTGCCTACTGTCAACAGGATAATGTGAAACTTTGGAAAGAATTTGAAATTTAGTCAGTTTAGTTATAAATGTCTCACCATCCTTATTTGTAGTGGAATGACTAAGAACTATTTGGCCATTTTTTAACATGAAACAATTGTTCCTGTTCTTGGGAATCAACCCAGATTTGTTCGTTTCAGCTGTGCAAACCGCAAAACCCTCCATTTCCTGTATTCTTTTAGATGCCTGCTCCAGAAACAAATTATTTCCTCGTACTATCCTTTTAACCTTTTGAAGATACGACTCAAAATTAAAACAACTTGCATTATCTAAAGATCCGAACGTGAGAGCATCATCAGATAAGCGTAAGAGACCATGCACATTGTAGGTAATAAAATCATTGCCGTATATTGTACCACACATCCTTACAAATTCACGAAGTAAATTAGATGCAATGTTAGTCCAATAGTACACGCAATGGCCTCCACTAACAGATAACTTGTTAATCACTTTTGGCGTTTTTAACAATGTCCGCGGGTCCTTGGGCAAGTGTTTAAACTGAGGATTTAAACGTAACTGATGAAGGAGATCCCGGAGCGCGTCGTGAGTTATATTGTGTTTTAAGCTCCACTGTACTAGAAAGGCTTGCGTATCCTCGCTCGTCTCCGTGTCGTCAAAATTGTCAGTTATCATACTTGAAATATCAGATGGCGGCAGGGGAAAAGATGTGGCGAGTTCTACACTTTCGGAATTGTTCGAATTGCGCACCTGAACTTGAACATTGTTGGAATTGAAATATTGTTTTTTACTGCTTCCGTTTTTTATAAATTGCATTGTTTGAAGAAGTTCTTGTTTCTTCCTCCGTTGTTCTGACCTTCGGGACAGAGCTAAACTCATTCTGAATCTGGCGATGGGGCTCGTGCACTTGAGGTATTCGCAGGTGCTTCGTCTGTTCCACAAACAACTAAATGTGCGCGATTTTGTTGTGGCCTTGAAGCTGGACGATGTCTGGTGTTATCAGCCGCGTTTTTTAAGTATTTTTTAACACAGTCCTCAATTTCAGAGTTGGTCGCGTTTCTGCCGTGCACGGTCTTCCGAACAGTCTCTGTTCAAAAGTCATGTATGTGATTGCTGAACTTGCCATATATTGATTGAGTAGACACGGGTTATTTTATGCTTACCGTATATCAGATGAAGAATTGTTGAGTTGCGGAATCCATCCAGTGACTTCGCCCCGGTACCGGTAAGACTTAGACAAGCTGCAAGAGAGCTTGTGACCAGCTCGTTGAGAATGCGTTTTGTGATTTCTGTGAGGGTTTTACCTCCATGTACAGCCAAACGGTCGGACTAAATACGATAGTAAAAATTAAAATTTTTACACGTTTGAAAACGGTTAATAATAAGAAAAACAAGCTCTTACAAGATTTTTGAAGTTGCTTCGGTCCTCCAGCCAACCCTTCAGTTCTCGAAAATCTTCAATGGTTGAAGCAGGGATTGTGAAACCGACGTACTCCAGCCCCAACTGATCGTCGCACTGGTTTTCCCTCCTAGCTTGCAGCAAAGACTTGACTACGGTGTCAAGTGTAATAAGTCGACTAATTACTATTTCCTGAAATCCTGGTAATTACAACAACGAATCTACCATCAACACTGCAGAGGATGTGAACCAAAATATTAAAACCTTTCATACGTTCACGGGCAGCTCGTTCTTCTTTCAAAAAGTTGTCGATGTCGGTGAGTTTCTCCGTAATATTTGTGAGCAATCGGGCGTTTCCTTGTAGCTTCGGAGTTTCGGATGGATCACAATGACCTACCCTCGCTGAAACCTGTTTTGACTGTCCAGTAGATCCATTTGTGTCTTGTGGGTACTCTGATTGACATTTATCACCGAGGCTGAGAAGCTGACATGATGCTGACGAACTGGAATGAGGATACTGGTTTACACGTCTGGGTAGGATTTTCGATGATGATTTTGGCGTTGCAGTAGTACCGAAGTCAGGTGATGAACCAGACGACGACTCCTTTTCGTTGTATTGTAGCTTTTTGCGAATAGGTAGTCTTTCTCCTTTTCCCTTGCTGATTAGTGCGTTGATGGGCGTTTCCTCAGCAGTGGATTCCAAATTAGATGTATACTGTGCTTTATCGCATTTTACTCGAGCAGTCTCGTATGTGTCTGAAATGTACAATGGTTGGAGTTATCATACACTTGAAATTAATATTTTATCAACTTCTTTAGCACAAAGATAAGAACTTGCTTACCATAGGAGTTGAGTAATCTACAATCGTACAGCTCCCAGGTGAAGCTAGACTTTTCGAAAGGTGAAGTATGTCTGTTAATAAGCAGCTTAACTTTACTATTCATGACCTTTGGCCAATAACATGCCGAGTTTGACTTATTCAGCCAAACGCTGGACACGACTTCCACCGAGCCCTCCTCAAGAAAATCTACAACGCAGAATTTATTACAATTTGACATTTTATATGACAATTTCACTGTAAGAATTTTTGTAGGCAAATGAATTTATCGAGAATCAAACAACAAGTCGCGTAGAATTTTTTACACTCAGCTGCACCGTGCTGTAGTTTTTGGATGCAGCAGTGTAAACGTGTAAAAAAATTTTCCCGCTTTAGCAAACTTGCGGTCGTGTGTTCCGGCCAACTGTCGCACATATCACCGGTTGCTTATCTCATGCTTATTGCGTGCTACTCGTAGTCAGTGTCAATCCGTTGTTTGACAAAGAAGTGCGAGGTTCCTATTGCGAAGAAACACTTGCACCCAGATTGCGATTGGAATGCTAGATTAGCACTTAAACGATCAGCTAAAACCATCTTCAATAGAGCTTTCGGATAGCAGCTAAACTTATGCTAAATTAGTAGATGCTACTATTCGCTTGAAATTCGCTTTCGTATCGCTCATGCAGCATCTTTTTAGCATTCAAATGCTTCTCGGGAATGTCTAGAAGAGGGAAAATCCCACATTACAATCTTTCCGTCCTTTTCAGAATTTCTCAATGATCTTAAATATTACTTAGGCTGGTCTGCATTTAGTAGTTGAGTTCTGTTCATAATTGAGAAAATTGAAAAGAGCAATATGACATTCATATTTTCCAAAATCTTCCTCGTTTCCTTTGAAATCCTTAACCGTAAACTAATTCAAATTTTATGGCTTTGAGTCAAAAAACTGTTACGGAATTTGTAGAATGTGTGCGTTTCTGAACCGAAGCTATTTTTCCTCTCGAATGGATAAAACAGGTTAACATGTTTCCGTCGAACAACTTGTCTTTCAATGTTTCAATTCTATGTAACTAGCGCTATTGTCGTAGTTTGGTCATTCGTCCATTTGCATAATTTTAGAAAGAGTTAACGGTGAATTAGGAGAACAAGATGCTTTTCATTTTTAAATATTCAATAATAAAAGAGCGAAAAAATACGATACAGTTGATGAAAACTTGATAGCAGTGTAAGTCACGTGAAGTTTCAGTGTTTCAGTTTCAAACCTAAATTCTACTTTGAGGATCTAGACGTCGTCCCAGATGTGCAAGAGGAATGAGCACTTGTTAGGACACTATTAAAGTTTGACGAAGCTATAATTTCACACTCAAAATTTATTGGACTAGCGATTTTGTTCTATATTTATTGCTAAGAAATTCTTCACGTTGTTTTTCGTAAACATTGCCTGTATCTTTTGATAGTTTTGGCTACTTATGCGGTCATCACCAAAAATATGCGAATATTGATAAGACAAAATGTTTTATTCTCGCTGAATCTATTAAATTCGTAATGTATATTACTTTATAAGCTTTCTCAAACTGCTTATGAAGCATCTGTGCAGTCAAAAAATCTTGATTCTTGATAGTGTTTCTTGATTCTGCACACACAGACATGTTTGCTCTGTTGTACTCTTTCTCGATGCGAATACAAACAGCATGGACTTAAATATTACACTTCTTTTGTATAAAGGCTCTCCACGAAAAGGCGATGTTTTTTTCGTATTTTTTCATTCGATATGATTCATGTTGAGTCGTCCTTGTTAAATTCTCTTATTTTCTTGATGACAGAAAATGCATCACATTGAAAGAATATAAAAAATACAGCGGTCCAGTGTTTCTTGATTCCACACACACAGAGAAATGTTTGCTCTGTTGTACTCTTTCTCGGTGCGAATACAAACAACGTGGACTAAAATATTATACATTTTTTCCAAAGGCTGTCCACGAAAAGGCAATGTTTTTTTTTGTATTGTTCCATTCGATATGGTTCATGTAGAGTCTTCCTTGTTATATTCTCTTATTTTCTTAAAATGACAGAAATTGCATCACATCCGGGAACGATAACTTTATAGATGGAGCGGTAAAGTATAAGTTTTAGTTAGATTGGCAACGATAAAACTGTGTATTTATTTCATAGACGACAAAACGAGTGAAAAAGATCTGTAACGACCGTAGTAACTTTCCTTTTTACTTTGTACGAAGAAAATTGCCGTGAAACTAGGTATACCAAAATGCGTACGCCAAAAATGCATTGGATGATTTTATGTTGACTTCATATCAATACACCTATACATTCATATCCATGTATTTATATAGAATTACCTGAAAACTTTATTAAACTTTTTAAAACATTTTAAATTCAAAAACGGTAAACAACAAGAATCGAGTTTTACATTATGTTAGGACTAAAAAAAGATCCCAACTACCTAACTTGAACAACGTGTAAATGAGCTTATCGCTTCAAGCTGGACTTTTTGGTACGTATTCTGTGTATGTACTATGGTTTTTATTGTGTCGCAGTATCAGGACGCTATCAAGAATGAGAATGATACAAAGAAGCAAGTACTAGTCCTCAAGATTTCTTAAAAAAATTGGGGTTTTATTTAAATAGACTAATGAACCGGAAGTCTGAAATGCCTGACTCAAAACTCCCTTCTGGAAGTGCCCGATGGCAATTTTCCCTCGTTTTACACAGAAATACTGGCTCGTCCACGCTATAAGTAAACAGCCATATAATTTTAAACAACAAATTAAACGGCCCTGTAAAGCCTGCGCTTTGTAAAATGTCTCAGTTGTTGCCCTTGATTTGTGTCTGATGATGTTGATGATGATGAACCTATGTAGCCTCTATGATGCTTCTGTGTACGCTACGTGTATGATGTTTTTAAAGATGCCGTAAAATATCCATGCAAAGTCCCATTTCTCCTTCCCCTTCTGCCTCAATGTGAGGTATTGATGATTCATAAATATACAACCCTTTCTTTAGTATGGTTTTTACTTTGATGGCCCAATAGTATTCACACAAGCTGCATATATGAACATGAACATGATTTAAAAAACATGGTTTTAGGATGATTAATATAATATGGAAAGATGAATATTCACGAGTTGAACATACTGCATATCTCACATCTATGGTTAGTGAGAAAAAAGAATATACTGAAGGCATTTGAATCTTTCAGTCTGCAATGCTAGGAAGCATCCTCGCAGTAAAATATCATAAGGCAATAGTATCATGTTCAAGAAAGCAAACGTGAATCCTTCACTTACATTCCCTTCTCTAGTGTTTTTAACCCTGCCAAGTAAGTGCTTATCCACTGTGATTCCATGCAGGGAGACATGTTCCTCTCTTATACACTCTTTCTCGATGCAAATACAAAAAACATGGACTACGCTTTTTAGTATTAACACACGTATCAAAGATCCAGACGAGTTAAAAGGCTGGCTGCAAAAAGGGGA
>VICI01004345.1:0-11172 GCA_019593645.1 Akabosia matsudoensis
GAAGGCGTATAATGTGATTTCTTATCTTGAATTTGAAGGATACCAAGTTCGTGGATGAAAGGAGGAGAAAGCTACAAGACTACCTACGCGCGGTGACAAACCATACACTTCAGACCAACTCAGTTTTAGCGTCACATCCGGAGAAAAATCTGCTCATATCTATTATTCCGTTTTTTGGGTACGAAATTTTTTTTTGATCATATTTCTACACGTGTCATTCATTTCATCTTGATCTTTTTGTGTACCTGAAGCATATTGTTCTCTTTGAAACGAACGATTGTGTCAAGCCATATGAATTCTTTTATTTGTTTTCCCGTAGAGAGTCTTTCAATACCCAAACTCAGAAACCCAAGAGGGAAAGGAGTCGTTCCAGGAACTTATTTTTCCGCCAGTCCGCCCAGTCGACGCAGCCCTCTGGATCGGGTCAACTACCGTTCTCAAATTATCCTCAGTACACGGGATTGTAGTAGTAAAATATGGCTTCATATTTTTTATTAGTACGTGACTTACATTCGTTGGAAAGCGCCTAGACATCCAATAAACAATATGATTCAATATAAGTCTTATAGTTAGTTGGAAGTAAATGATTTTATCAGCAAGAAGAACAGCATCCGTCTTATTGAACTGCCAAAATAAATACCAATTTCATAGCGCATTTATATATGAAAACAATGTAAATAAATATGATCTTACGCAAGAGAAAGTTCAAAGAAAGAGTGGGAGCAAACACAATCTCATTGTGCACTCATTTTTTACGTTAGGTTACAGCGGGAATATATCATATTGGGCTCTTTCTGATGATGTTTGGTAATAAAAATTGTGATATGCACTGTTTTGATTTTAGATCCAGGATTAGCATGTTCATTTTGCATTAGGGTTTTGACTGATTGATGATGCATCGGTACTGTGATGTCGCGTGTCGCCCCATGTGAGGATTTTGCATGTTGATGTGAGTTATAGCAAAATAGTTGCGTAAAACTCACATACATTCTTTCAAAAGTGCTTTCTCCTAGATTATGTTTGCTTTAAGGAGCAAGGAACGTAAGTGATTTAGCGCATTCTTGAGTATACTATACAGTTTATTGAAAAAAAAATGCCACAGAATATTGCTTTGCCATGTGCCATAGCACGCATATCGCCATGTGATATGGATATTTGTCCTAGTTGTCCTTTAGGCCACACGCATAGAGTAAAATAATAATAAAAAAATCATCGTGTCTATGGTTCTGTCCCTAGTCCATTGACGTACTTAGTTACACTGTTTGGTCGAAGTCATAAACGTACTACCAACGATAATTAAAAACTACTTGGTGTTCCCGCAATACAAACCTGGGTGAATGAGATAAATATGTGGATGGAAATGGAGTTCATTTTCTCTTTCAGAGATCATTTACGCGATGGAAATTCACGGCATTCTCTTAGTGGTAAGCAATACGATTTGATACGAAGTATGCTCATGCTCATGTTCATTAGATTCCATAAGGAAAGCACAGGAATAATACGCACATTTATTGTTAATATTTATTTTTGAAGGAGGTAACTTTGTATCATTTATCATACAAGTAGCCTCGGAATGTTTTTCTGTGCATCCCTTAGAGTCTATACATTAAACCCATCCTGGCTTTAATATCAGTAGTTTTTATAAAACGACCTTTGAAAGGCACTGTCGCTTCACTAATTCACCTTCATAAACTCATTCCTGTTAGTTACTTATTTGAACATTGCAGGAGCGGCGACCCGAAGTCAATTTCACCAAACGCGTTGTAGCGAAAATCAATGTGGAGGATTCAGATAGTTTCTGATTTTCTCAATGAATAGGATGGCATATTTCGATTTCAGGTTTACTCTCGCTACGTAAGCGTAAGCTGTAGGCTTCATTCAACTCTCAAAGATGAAGTTTTAATTTTAATGTAGCAATGGAATGGGTCAGAGCTCGAATATAATTTGAAGTTCACGACTACAAAGGCCCAGCTCTGCAGACTTGCCCAGCACCACAGTACCAACCACTAATATCCCCTACCAATAAAATACTGTCTCAAGAGGCACATACTCCATTTTCTACATCGTTAATTGTTAACACAACACAGACTTTATTTTTGTAAGTAACTTGAGTGCACCAGGAACAAACGCTGAAGCAGAGGTAATGGGGATGAACGCTTAATCTGTTTTTATGTGATATCATGAATGACTTATAACTTCAACCTACACCATAGTTCAGTTTAGGTACTACTACACATGGTTTCTCTATTTCCTTGCTTACAATGGTTGCAGGGATCATGTTCAGGACAATTGAAATAGTCCAAGACGCTGTAGAGTGAGTTTGATTAATGTCTATTAATGCTTTAAAAATTCAGGAGCATAATTTTCTACAACTCACAGTTCTGGAGTTATCATGCAAAATTGCAAAGTTTCTGTAACTTTGCATTTCCATCCTGAAAATGTGTTGGTGCATTGATGCTATATCCTTTATGCGTGCTCTTTTGCTGCTAGCTTCAGTCCATGGTCAAAAAGGAAATAGTTCTATATGCATAAACCAGTATCGGAAATGAACTTGCAAAATTTCCAAATTTACCTCGACGTGAATTTTAAGTGTCCTGACATAAATTCTTTATTAAAATTATATGTTTTGAACAGTACAGGCAGTTATTGGCAATAATGCCCATTGAAGTTCTAACAGTAATGATAGGAGACTGTTGATGAAAAATGTTGACATTGTAAAACGACTGCAGAATAGCTGAAATTAAAAGTAGTCTTTTAAATAATCACAGATAGGGAATATAAGGGGTTCCGTGAATTAACAATATGTTTCTGTGATCCGGTCGTATGTATATAAATATATATAATCCTCCTGAATGAAGTTCTGCAAGCTTAAGTCTGACAAATGGCCCGGATATGGCAAGTGAAATTTCCAAGATAGTGGGAAAATATATGCATGTGTTGTTTCGGTGTTCATATGTATTCTAGAAAAAGTAGGTGGATTTCTTTCTCTCTGGTCACAGATCATATATCATGAAACTATATTCGAAATTTATTAAGTTTCAGGTGTATTCTCTATACTTGACTTTAGTCTCATGTTAAAAAATGTAAACTAGGCAGGTATGCATGTATTTGGTTACATGTTTTTTCCTTTAATATCTTGCTTTCGAAGTCGAATCTCAGGCAAATATATTGTTCATTGTATTGATTTATATTGCTATCCCTAAACAACTGTAAAATTCAACACAACCAAGGGAAAACAAGATACAACTTTCACCCACTTGATTCCACTTGGTCAGGAACGGACTGCCGTGTGTATCCAAAGGACCTTGAAACTCATTTATGATTGATAAATAATGTTTGTTTAGTGGGATCTGTCCCAACACCTATTATACTAGAGAAATTTACAGTAATATTCAGATGAATAGCGACAGAAAATATTTTCAAATAAAATCTTTGTGGGAAAAGAGTCGCATTCATTTGGTAGAGACAACGAATAAGCCAATGGGATCTGTCCCAACACCTATTATACTAGAGAAATTTACAGTAATATTCAGATGAATAGCGACAGAAAATATTTTCAAATAAAATCTTTGTGGGAAAAGAGTCGCATTCATTTGGTAGCGACAACGAATAAGCCATTGTATTTACTATGTTTGTAATCTTTTATCAAAACAGGTAAACCACTAATCATTCCAGTGTGTTTTTGTGCTGTCTCATACACGAATGAATGTGTACTGACCAGTCCTACTGTTTAATTTTCAACTATGGCAAAGCATACGCGTGATGACTCCCTTTCGTTATGTTTCGGAACGTTTTAGTCCCTTTTCTAAGAAGTACATGCCTAACAGCAATCAATTTACATCGAATTATTTCTCGTGACTTTCACATCGTTTATTACTGACAATATCATTTCCTCCCATAAAGAAACGTGATCAAATTATCAAGGCAATATGCTATATTCAGTTGGCAGCTGGAGCATTCCAATGGTAAATAATCAGCTTTGTCTTCATTAGGTACCCTCACAGAAATTCCATTATCTCCATTGAAAGCATTAAATCCGATGGTCACACACGAATCGTACAATTATTCATTTTCTTTCAAAGTTTTCAGAAACAATGGGGTTTCATGAATTTCACAAGGACGCAATGTGACGGGTATTAAAAGACGAGCTATGATGCATGATTTTTTCGAAACTAACTCGTTCTTTGCAGAACATATGGAAACCCCGTTTTGACAACCGCCTGACATGAATGCATGTTACTGTCGCACATGATTTTATGTTACAGTTTTTGATTCATGTTTTTACCCAGCACAGACAGAGTGTGGAAAAACTTTCACCCTGAAGCTTGACTATATAACTATGTGCATGTCAACACGTTGGAGTAGTATTTTTGTGTCGAATGAGCCACTTTTGGAACAAGAAGAAAGTTGAACACCACAAACTCTGCATCAATAGGGTTATCTAGTGTGAATGTAATATGTGCGAGATAAGTTTTCTTTCCAAGTAAAGGACGTTCATGAAAAACTTTCTACCATATTATTATCATTATATTTGTGGCTGTCTTTGTAATTTACTTTGATTCCTTGTGCTTAGTTTCCTCAACGTGGAAATATATGCAAGGCTCTCACACAAGTTTCTTTTCATGTGTCACTAAGAAAGTTTTTGCAATCATTTGCAAGATGTGTATCGCGTATCCCATTATGGTTCTGATTTCAAAAATTCTAAGCCAGTAGTAAGGAAACAAAATTGAATCATAAGCAAGCTTTCTGGTTTGGATTAGGGCAAGTTACAAATAATAAACGAATAAATTGTACGTTTTTCGTAATTAAGTTAATTTGGCAAATAGGAAATAGTGGCTCATTCAGGGACTTTCTTAAAATAAGTTCTTCATTTCTTCAAAGAAGGCTTTTTAGTTTGGAAGAATACGCAATGTCGGTGCTAATAAACATAGAAGCATCTCTCTAGATTTAGAAATAGATTTATCTTTCTAGCATTCACAGTTTTTAGTACTCATCCAGAAGGTTGACTACTATTTCAAGCGGATGCAGCAACCGCATTGTACTTAATAAGCATACTAATAGCTACGATTCATTATTTGTGCTTCGAGTGTGCAAAATACTTTGACAGCTTGGTCCCTAAACGTTGTTTGGCTTAGAATTGATTATGGTTCAATGTTTTTCCATGAAATCGTTCTATTCGCAAATATAGAAGGAACGTCCCTGGAGCAGGGAGCGAACACGAAATAATCATTTCTCTAGATGTAAAACTTGTTAGTATGTAAATTAAATGGTCTCTGAAAAAGTAATTTTAATACTAACAGAAAAAGTACTTAATATCTGATTGCTATATTTATATTCCTTGTTATATATAGTTGAACAGGCTGCGATATGATAATGTGAGACATAAATACATGCACAGTTAGCTATTTCCATATACCTAATGCTTATGCTTATTGAAGGTTATATATAACTAGTGTCATGTGGCATTTTGTTGAATTCAAAAGAGCAAACCTCAATTGATGCTCTCATAAAAACCTCGGAATAGAAATTAGAAAGGAGAAAAACATGGGATGATTTTAATAAAGTTAGCGACTACGACAAAGATGCGTTTTCTTTTTCTTGAAAGTTTCGTGTGTTCATGCATAGCTTTGATGAATGACCCAAGACTCTAGTGCAGCAACGAAGAATGTCTATTCAAGTGGGGAAATATTGCTCCTCTGACTGTCCCATGCATCAAGTCTGAGGATGCCTGTAGAGTAGTGGAAAGCATCAACTACCTCTCCTTCACGTTTTCCCTTTTTTCCAGTCTCGGTTGCGAGCTTGTCCCTTGTTCATGGCAGCGGCTGAGTAAAAAAAATAAACTGCTTACTTGGCGAAAGAAAAGTGAGAACTTAAATATCTGTGCAAAAAACAAAGCATACTTTCTTTACTACGACGAGTTGAAGTTCATGATATATATTTTGATCCGGGAAGAAAATTTCGCCTGTTTGAGTACTCATACCGATACCCAGTTTGAAGCTATTTTCCTTTATTTGACATTCTTCTACAAGAAACTTTTTCTGCATGATAGCCGTAGATAACACTAGATCATTGAATCCCGCTTTCTCAGCGCAGTGAACAGTTGAATTTCAACCTCTACGGAAGGGTTATTACTACTTTTTTTTGAATAAGTGCTAACACCGCTCCAGTACGACATTCCCAAGCTCTCAACTAAAAACTTCTCTTGTCTAATAAAGAGTTTTTGAGAGCATTCAAGTTGGCAAATCTCGTCAAAGATTTTTATACAAAAAAGTTTCTACATTTACTAGAATCCAGGTGGTTTTGATTACAAATATGTGCAATGAATATAAATGAAGGTTAATAAGTGAAAGAAAGGGAATTAGTTAACAATTTTTTCTCCTGGTGCAAAAACTGGAAGGCACAATAATGTACAATTTTTTTCAAAAGGTTTTGCATTACTAGTACACTCATCATAACTCAAAACTGATATGCTAATTGTCGGTTGTAAAACCAAAAGATACGTAAACAGTTCACGCAGTGGCAAGTTGGATCGAGGTTCGGCGGCGGGTGAGTTGTCTAACTGCGTGGCAGACAACGGGAATGCAACCGGAGGTTAATAGTAAGTGAAAGAAAGGGAATTAGTTAACAATTTTTTCTCCTGGTGCAAAAACTGGAAGGCACAATAATGTACAATTTTTTTCAAAAGTTTTTGCATTACTAGTACACTCATCATAACTCAAAACTGATATGCTAATATTTTCATTTAAACTTTGATTTGGTTGAAACTTTTTCGTGTTTGTGTGATGAAGTGGGAAATTTCTGCATCTTTTAAGTGAAAGTAATATGAAAGAACACTTTATTTAATGGATACTTCAAAACTATGATCCCGTAGATCAATTCTAATTTTGAATTATTAGCACTCGTGGTATTAGTTTCGCAAAGTATTAATGAGATTCCAACATACATATGCCATAATGATATTACATTAATTCTTCCATATGCCTACTTTCTATTGTCACTACTACGTCAGAATTAAGCCTAATAATAACCCGAGTTTATTACCTATATACATTATTCCCTATTCTCGATGAAAAGGGAATCATAATCGAGAACATATTGTGCGGGGTAGTATTCAACTGGGTAACACCGAAGAGCTCACTTGAGACCTTTAAGCCTCACCACAGTTCGATGCAATAATCCGTATGAGAAGAGAAAGTAAGACTAATGAGTGCTAATGAGGATACCTTTGAGACGAGTATCGAAGCAGAAAGTAAAATGTCAGAGCCATACTTCGTACCTACAAAGACGCCTAAGCCCCGCATATCTGCAATCACTAAGTCGTTACTATCATCAAGAATGGCTTTGCACGAAGACAGCTTTGGGAACAACGTTAGTAACTGGCACTCATCGTTAAATACACATCAGTACGGGTCCTCAACAGGATGGGAAGCATCTACAGAAGGATCTTTGTTGGCTACATTCAACGAGCACTACGACTGTGCTGGTGACAGCGGATGTCAAACTAATCTAACCGATGATAGCACCCCAGTACAATTGCCAAAAGAGTTCACCCAAATTAGTCAACTGAATAAGGACTGTATCACCGCGTATACCGTTCTATTTGTGCTCGCTGCGGTTGGAAATCTGTTAGTTTTGTATTGCGTGAGTAGATACGATCGACTGGGAAAAAGTAGAACGCCTCTTCTCATCATGAACTTGTGTATTGCCGACTTGATCGTCACGTTCTTTCTCATTCCTACCGAGATTTTCTGGCGACTCACGATTGCCTGGAAAGGAGGAGACGTGCTTTGTAAACTGTCGCAATTTGTAAGAGCGTTTGGATTGTATTTGAGCTCAAACGTTGTCATTTGCATTAGCATAGACAGATACTTCGCCATTGTCTACCCTCTCAAGTTGGCAGGGGCTGTGAGAAGAGTAAAATGGATGCTGGTGGCAGCTTGGATTGTTTCAGCGGTTTTTGCGGGGCCACAGGCAAGCTAATCCTAATATTGGAATTTGAACTTTTTCTACATGCTTAGAAGTCAAGCTCTTGAATTGGTAACAACTCGTAAACGGCATGTCAGGCCCAAAACATTATTGTTACCATAAAACATTAGCAACTTTTGAAAGTTGTGATACATCTCAAATCTGAGCACAGTAAAAGCTTGCTCTTGAAATATTATCACGTATGTAGACTGAAACCAAACAGTTATGTTGTGTAACTTGGTACAACTCAAAAAAGTAAATAACTTCAGAAACTAGAAACATGAAACTATATAGATTCGTGCCATTATTAGACTGAAACGAAACTTGGAAAGAAATTTACTTCCTGCGAAAAGTTTTTGCGTAAATATCAAATCGCACACGCAATCCAATTGAATGAAACGACATGAGGGTCTATTTTTGTGTTACATGGCAAATAGAATTTATGCTAGCTAAAGTGAGCCCTATCAAGAGATATTTTACTCCATAGCAGTAGGTTAGTGAAGCCCATGTTTGATACCAATGTTTCTTTTTGTTTTGTTTGATTTGTGGAATCAGCTCTGGTGTCTGAGTATTCCAACCCTGTGACCTAGCTGAATCCTGAAGAGAAATCTAACTCACGTTCTGCATAGCCGTTGTTTACACTTGTACTTTTTTCGGTAGAAGAATTTACCTTTTTGGTGCAATTTGCCGGTGTAGCTCCCTTCAGAATTCACATACAGCCCCAGGATTTAAAAATGTAGACTTGAAAGCAGGGAAAAGTAAATAGACTATTCCTCGTCATTGCTACCATGATGGTACATCTGTATAGCACGTCTCTTCTTGAAAATAAAGTGCCAAGCTGCATAGGCTAATGCGAGGCAATTCCCAAACGCACTCAAGATGCAGCAAAGAATTAGAAGTACAGCATTTTTAACCAACCAAAGTTTGCATAAACTACCAAAATAATGTTTTAGTGAAACGCTTGATTAGTTTCATAATATGGTCAGTACACGTTCATTCCTTGAGTATTTAAGAAACAGAACCTTGAAGTTGTGTTTTACTTTCAAATAATGGTAAGAAAACGTTGGTTTGAACATTGCAAACAACCAGGTTTCGCCAGTTACGCATTACACACGAACGACATGTACTTTTTTGAATGGCCTTCAATCAATTCACGTTCATTCTTTCTATTATAGTCACTACTAGTCTCACATCAATTTGGAAAGATCTAACAAGTTATAGAGACGGAATACATATACATAATAGAGGAATGTTGATTTCTATGATCGGTATTGACATTAGACTGATATTGTAGTATAAATCTATTGTATTGACCGTTCCATTTGAACTGATCCCTTTGAAATAGTAACGAGAATGTCTACAAATTCTGCTTATCACGCCGCCACACCGTATCACGATTTAAAATTTGAGCATATGCAGGTATTTTCATGTAGGTATACAAATGTACAAGGACGCGGAGATTCAGTTTAGAAACATTCTATTTTAGGAAGCGTCTCGGCGAAGACTTGAAATTCCAGCCATGCTTCAGTTATGGGCCAGCTTCAAAGCGATATAATGAATTCCATGCACGAGGCATTCAAACTTTTCTTCGTTAATCTTGGTGGAAAGTGGCGATAAAATCTAAGATCAAATTACCGATGGTGATGCCTCAGGTTGCTTTTGTTTTGTTGCATTTGCGGGTTTTAACCAATTCTGCATGCGTCATCCATTTCTAGAAAACTTGTATCGATTACTTTGTATCTTGTACGGTACAACATTTGTACTTAAGAAAGCTACAACTAAGCCAAACTGCATGTAAGTAGGGAAGCACTACTATAATAATAATAATATTAAGTCCTCTAAAAGTTGTTTATCTACGACCGCCAAACACAATTTGTACTTAAGAAAGCTACAACTAAGCCAAACTGCATGTAAGTAGGGAAGCACTACTATAATAATAATAATATTAAGTCCTCTAAAAGTTGTTTATCTTCGACCGCCAAACACAAGGGACATGAAACAAAGATTAAGCTTGTGATAACGGTAAGATAAACTGAGCTAAGACATGTGAAAAGAGCGTAGAGGAGCTAACAAGAATAAACACTTGGCTTAAAAATGGAGAAGCTTTTTTTTATCATGAATCCTACACAATTTCAATAAGCTCGACGGAAGTAATCTTGTTACAAATATGCTCAAGATTAAGTTATATACTTATGCCCAAAGATGTGTACTCGTGGTAGGTATGAGCATGAGTGAAAGTGGGACAAAAAGTGTGTAATATTGGCAGTTACAAATTGTTTTTTTAAAGGATAAGATACGCTTTATTTGTTTATACTCTCTACTTAACCTACTTCGTAAAATATACATTGTAGAAAAGAGGCGATTATTATATGTATGAATAATGATATACATACTTCCTCCAGCCGCACAATGTTGGTAGGTTTGTTCAATAAGGAACATGAGCATACCTGATATAACATTAATTTTACAACTAAAATTGGTTTCGTTTGGCCTTTCATAATGGTTGTCAATCAAATGTATTGTACAAGTAGGACTTGATTCATTCCCGGCAAAACGTTTCTTTGCATTACACTGAGCTAAACTAACATCGGATCCGTTAGTTCCGTTTCAAACGGTTTCATCATGCTAAAAGTATGTATCATATTGAAATTCAATCAATCTATTATTACATATTACATTCGTATAGCCGATGGTCTGTAATGGTTCCTGGAAGAGCATAAAGGTTTTTGCTTGTTTTTAAGAACAATTTCTTAGATTTTTACTACCGCCGCTGGCCATCGATTACTTTATTAATGTATTTTGAAATACTCTTCAGGTGTTCGTCTATCATGTTGCAAGCCATCCTGAACACCCGGAGTTCAAACAATGCGTAACGAAAGCGTTCTTGACATCCGGTCCATACAACGAACTGATGTACAACGTTAGCTCAGTCTCGGCTCTGTATTTCATACCGCTAATGGTTATTATCTACACATACACTATGATTTTATGGAAAATTCACAAGAAGTCGAGACAACACAGCGTTGCAAACCGTCAAGAGCAAGGTATGTCACTATTGTTATGTTCTTCGTCATTCGAATAATAATGAGTTATAATTGATTGTTGATGATGTTGTTGATGATTGAGTCCACGTTTCTGAATAAAAACATGATAAACGTCTCTTTTTATATAAAAAAGAGTTAAAATAACATACATTTCATAAAAATA
>VICI01004346.1:0-11172 GCA_019593645.1 Akabosia matsudoensis
GTTTTTAAAGAGTCATTTGGAAATGAATGGAAGATGACCAAAACACAGTCCTCATTAAGAAAAACAGCGGTTGTGTCTCTCTGAGGATCATAAATATCGTTATTATTACCGTTGGGACACAGATATTTGCAGCATCCAAATACGCCATCTAATTTTCAAAAGATTTCCAAGTTTCCTCGTCTTACTATCCAAGATGTTCATAAACTTTTTATCTTGGTGGAAAGAAAAAAAATCATGTAGTTATTACTACCATTGAGAAAATGACTGCGGTCGTAAGACATTAGACCATCCAGGTAAAAACATATTCCGTCAAAAAACTACTTTGCGTCATTTCAATAACAAACTTTCATTCAAAGAGAATTTCCGTTGCGTAGATCATTAGAGTCGCCTATCGCAGTGCGTTATATTCTTGAGCTGCTGGTAATAATGATGGCTGGAATTCTTCTTTTTTGTTTTAGATCGAACCATTGAAATGAAAGAATGTGTCAGTAATTAGTTTCGCGTCGAGTGCATTGATTGTCGGCTTAATTTCGAGTACTTAATGTAAGAATTGAAGTTGCTCATGGTTACCTACTCAGGAGACCGTCCTAAATAATGTCAAAGTTTAATGAAGTATGATGTCTAGAAATTTCTTTTCTTTTCAAGATTTTATTGAGATAACACAGTACTTATTTGTAATTAATGCAATGGCAGGAGGTTGACGCCTTCTCCAAATAACTCAAATAAGTTCCGTAAAACTTATGCTTGATATAATTCAACCTATTTTGGGAATCGTCTTTTATTTCGCTGCCTTTATGGCATTTGCCACGTGTTGTGTGATCATAGGCACTGTCATCTCTTGCATCTCAGCCTTGGTTTGAAAGGTGTTAGGAAAGGGGGTATTTGAAAAGGAAACATAACGAAACTAATATCGTGATATTGTTGAGAAGATTGTTTATTTATTACTATCCATTCAATCAATAAGACCGCAGTAATAAGTTTTTATACTATAAAATACTATGCCAAGTTTGTTTAAGAATAAGATTGCATCATCAATTAAAGCTATTCAGCCACAGCTATGAGAAGGGAAGCTGAGAGAATGTCCGCAACAAAGATAAGTGCGAAAAAAACATGAATAATCAGGAATAAGAAACAATAAACAGATTGCTTTGCCCTTGTTGAGAGGTTTCTTATAGAAACCCGGCGGCTGGAGATACATAATCAACTAACTACAATAAACAAGGTATTCAGGTAATTCACTGCTTCGGTACGTAATAAACAAATATCTTTCTCATTGGATATGAAGAAGAAGAATTACGCCTTGTTTGTTTCGTCATTAAACATCATTGATTTGAAGTATGTTAAAATATTGAGGACCGCTTTTATCTTAGCCTTGTCCAAGTCTGTCCTTTCCCAGGCGGGTGTGCCTTCGTACGGTAACCATCTCAAAGCTAGACTCCATCGCCTCCGCGCGAAACGGAACTTGGCAAAAGACAACATTTTCCATTCCGGCTGAGATGGGTAATAGCTTGAAGTCCAGGCAAATCCAAAGTAATATCTGAAAACATTTTAGAGGTTTCCTCTTGAGAGGAGGAGACAGGCTGGGGAGAAGACGGAGCTTTTCTTGGAGGAATAGTTTTCGTTTCCGCAAGAATCCCTGTCTTGTTGAGCTCTCGGAGGGCACGGAAGGCAGCAATCTTTTGTGCGAGTTTCTTTTTATACCGACGAACTTTAGAGGAGGCGCTTCCGGTGGAACAAGTCACGGTGAAGATCCTCTTGTTTCCACTTCCCATCTTCTCCTCGAACTAAATAAATAACTGTGATTACTATATCATAAATCTCGGTAGGGGGGAGGGTTACAATTTTAAAGGTTACTTCATATCTTGGCACTCCAACTTTCGACCTCTGACAAGTGGTTACCAGAAGTCCAATCGGATCCCCACAGATTTGCTCGTCGTCCGTGTCACTCACCGGCTCAGTGTCTAAGCTAACGTCTGACGCCTTGGGCAGTAATCCCTTCAAACTGGTGCCCTTTGCCATGGCACCCTTCCAATAACACGTCATTCCAAGAAACTCCCTGGCAGTTAAAACTTCCACCAAGGCCTTCAGCGCAGCGATGTGCTCAGCGAAATTTTTCGTTTCGCCGTGACCGTCACAGGAAACACCTAACAAAAATATTTTTTGAATCGTTTTCCTTAAATTACTTATCTAAAGTTTGCGTTTTGCTGTTTTCAAAAATACTTCCCTCCAAGATAACCTCCATCCATTCATCACGAACACGACACTCATTCTCGCATACGCACACGTCAAAACTCATTATCAGGCATTTTTACAAACATTCACAAAGAGGAGCAATCAAGCAAATTATACTTGGAGATGTTACAAGCAAACTGAGAAGGTGGAGCCTACTCCTATTTAAATCGAAAGAAAGTCCATTGATTAAGAGCTCCACCCGCACAGCGCCCAGGTTGCCGTAACAAACAGTAGAAGATACTGTCATCCGATACTGCGACCACAAACAACGACCATGCAAACAGTTTTTCCACATCAAATCACACAATCATTCATACTTCGGAAGATAGCTGTTAGATTTCACTAGAAAAGAGAAAAAGAAAGAATGGAGGAAGGAGCCATTGTGTGGATACGCAAATCCGATGAGCTATAAAATGTAGTCATTTCAGGTTATATAAGCGTTGTCGGACTAGTTTTTGTTAACCTGAATTTTTGTGTATATGGGCTTGACATTTGGCTTTGTTGCCGATTGATTTGAACTGACATGGCAGGTGAGAGTGAAAGGCATCCAATGGAGGAGTTGATCGGAGTAAGCTAGATAAATGTCGGTGAGATTCAGAAAGATTTAATTTGGTGGTCGGCTTTCGGCATTTGCTTTTCTTTTCTGATATACTTTTAACATTGTCTTCATAGCTGTGGCATTGGAGCTTTTATTGCCTTCGAATATGTGGTCAATAGTTTTCAATGGACTGAAATAAACGATAGATGGCTGGCACTTACGAAATGCTTATTAAAATCCATACTAGTACATTTATTATGTCCATGCAAAGAACATTCTATGGTAACCATACAGACAGTGCTTTCGGTCATAATTTTCAAAACCTGATGTAATGTGACCAACACGGATCTTTAGACTAGTTACTACTATGAATTTAAAAAACTTTGATTCTCTAGAGTTATAATTTTATTTATTTCTCGAGCCTACTATATTGAAATTTCAAAAGCCAATACTGTTCACTGATTAGATTATCGGGTGTTCTCAATCAAGACACTTCGATTACTTCTTGCCTCCTCCTCCACCTCCTCCACCGCCTCCCCATCCACCCCCTCCTCCACCACCGCCGCCTCCTCCAAAGAAACGAGCGAAGCGTCCTCCTCCTCCTCCACCTCCACCGCCTCCTCCGCCACCGCCGCCTCCTCCTATACCTCCGCCACCTCCTCCACCACCACCTCCTCCACCCCAACGGGCGAGGCGTCCTCCACCAGCACCACAGGCTACCTCAGCAGCCAGAAAAACGAGTGCTCCGAAGAGCAAAAGAGCAATCTTGTAATTCATGTTGAATCAACNCGAGGCGTCCTCCACCAGCACCACAGGCTACCTCAGCAGCCAGAAAAACGAGTGCTCCGAAGAGCAAAAGAGCAATCTTGTAATTCATGTTGAATCAACTGGATCTGCTTTCCTGTTTGATGATTTCTTACAAAAGTAACCCCGGGTTATATACCCAACCCCTTCTGAGCCAGCATAGCACGACCATTCATGCATTGACGTCATGGAGATCTATCGTTCAAAAATATTTCTGGACATCGGCAAGGTACATAATTAGCTAACGGTTTTAGAGTCATTTGGAAATGAATGGAAGATGACAGTCACAGTCCTCATTAAGAAAAACGTAGGAGCGTGAACGACTAAAAAAATCATTACCGTTGGAAGACTGATATTATAGTTGCAGCATCCAAATACGCGCCTAATTCTGAAAATATTTTCAGAGTTTTCTCTTCGTACAAGTTATTCATGTTCAGGTATCTTGGTAGAAATTATGTAAGAAAAATATGAATTGTGTGCTTCTTATTGCCATTGAGAAAATGACTGTGGACGTAGTAGATAAGACCTTCCAGGAAAAAAATACTTTTTAAAAATTACTTTGCGTCATTTCATTAACTAATTCCATTCAAGGGAATTTCTTTTGCGTAAACCATTAGAGTCGCCGTGCGTTGTATTCTCGAGGTGCTGCAATTAACGATGACTGATGACTAAGATGTGCTCAAACCGGTGAATTGAAGGAATTAGTCATTAATTTGTTCCGCGTCCAGTGCTTAGTTGGATGACCCCAAGAGGTATAAAACCCAGTGAAGCGGTTGAGGGAAACATCACAACGAAAATCGACATGAATCCCAAGATAGCTGTTTTGCTCTTCGGAGCCCTCGTTTTTCTCGTCTCTGAGGCTGCTTGCGCTGGCGAAGGAGGTTCTGCCGGTGCCCCTGGAGCTCCTGGGGCTCCAGGTGGTCTCGACTGTATGAAAGGTGGCAAGGGAGGGGATGGTGGATCTGGTATACTGGCAAGTTTATTCGGAGGAGGAAGCGGTGGTGGAGGTGGCGGAGGAGGAGGACAACCTGATTGCTTCTTTGGAGGAGCACGGTGGAGTAGGTGGCGCTGGCGGTGGAAAATAAGCAGTCCTATACAACTTGCAAGCAACCTGGTTACGTCCCATAGCATCGTACATTAACTTTTAGTATAGTAAAAATTTCAAAATTGAATTATATGAATTTCATTGTGGAATTGGTATATATAGAGTAAAAAAACAATACTTTGCATGATATGAAATTCGAATATTATTCCAATTTCAAAATATTACTTTTGTTTAATTGATTCCGAATTTGGGGAAGTTCATAGAGCACGACAATGTAAATAGCGAAGAAGACTCAATGTGTTCCACAAAATTTAGTTCCAAAAATTTTATTTCACTCCATCATTTGAGACAGCAGTGAAAATTCAGTAGTGCGGTTTGGTAAAATTGAGGTTGACGAAGGTTAACAAGGTTTTACTGCTGAAAATGCCTCTTTCCATGGTTACCTTCCGTATTTCCTGGTTCTATGCTTCCATTCTCAATTCAGTTCCATAAATTTACTTAAGGGGAACCAGCTACAATTCAGGCCATACATTTTGAGAATAGTTTAATTATTTAGTATATTACCATGCAAGTTTATCTCAGCTCCATGACTAAAGGCCTGGAAGAATAAGGTCTCTTTGTGAAGCTGAAGCCAACATTGGTTGCTTATCAGTCGTTCTAAGGCCGTATTGTTGTCATGAGCGGCAGTGTCATTTGTTTCACCCGATTTTTCAGATTTTGTTTTATTTTAAAGCGGTGAGTATTAGCGGCTCATAGTAACAATTTGGTTTTAGGATATCTTAAAATCTACCAAATCAAAAAAGTTTGGCTTCACGAAAATACACTAAACGAATACTATCGCCAGCTCTATAAAATGATAAGACCTCACTCATCAGTTCATTAATTAGCACTAACGAGTTTTGGTTTCAAACAAGGAAAAATATATATGTTTGACCGGGACTGCATATAAATTAAGCTTTCATGCTTTGTTTATTTACATTTTAGTAACATGAATTAGTTTACTTTTAGTACGTTAAAAAATTGCTTGTCTTGTGTTGGTTATGTGAAAAGTGTGCATGACAAACACCAGGTGCTTTCGTTTCGATTTCAACTAACGATATGCCTCTTCCAAAATATATAAAATGCATACATATTTCAAGTTCTATTTTACCAGTCATCATTTCACAATGTTGTTTACATTTTCTACTTTGCCATGTCTGCTTTATGTACGACAATGCGTAGGGATGTTTTACCTAAATTTATTTCGCCCAGTTCTTGCTGCAGAAACAACTTGAAACACAAGTATGTACAATACAAGTTTTTTTTTGGAAAATGTCGCAACGAAATCGAAGTTTTGAACTAGCACCAGTGATTGTTCAGGTTAAGGATTCCCCATCATATTGCGGTGCGCGATTCGTCGTTTTTGTCGACTTGGCAAGTGAAGACGTGATTTATCCGCATAATACATCATGATTCTCATATTTACATTAAGCATTAACTCGTTTTCCATTTAAGTTATATAATTTTCGGATTTTTTAAAATGATTACTGTTTAGATATTGTACGGATTTGTCATAACACTCGCTGTGTTTGCGTGGATCAAATTCGAACTGTATAAGTTGCGAATTGAAGGTATGCCTGGGGAATCATAGTCGGTGGACATTTTTTTAAAACGTTATATGAGGTTTAGTGGTAATTGTTTCTGGGGCTGTTTGTATGCAGATATAAAACGTGTTCACCCAGCAGTTTGGTGTCTGGTCGGCATTGGCCTTCTTCTTTTAACATTCAAGCTTTGGTCAACCTGTTTGCTCTGGAATGCAACAAAACCAGTATGAAACACATCCTTCCGGCGAGATGTGAATAAGAATAGCGTCAGTTATTATTACAGGACACTCCACCAGGAAAAGCAATCACTGGAAGTCGGATTTGGGCGAACTTCAACATGATGTTTCTTGCGTTTGCGGTTGGATTTTACATTATGTCCGGCTACTTCATCCCAGGAATGGTCGTTGTCTTTGTCATAAGATTTTTTATGATAGTGACAGTCAGCAAATTCGCACGGGCACGGGAGATTGATACATATGTTGCGTATTGATACTTCGTATCATGATAAATGGGGCAAAATGATGGGAATCGATAATGACCAATGACAGTTGTACATACATTGGCCAACAGTAATTATTTTGTCCTCTTCCAGCACATTAATTTAAAATTTTCCTTCAGCAATGAATTATACTATCGTCAAATAAATAAATGCTACTTTTAGAATATCCACCCACTTATTCAAATTAAGATTATTGTTTGTATTCGGGCATTTCCTGCATTCGACTATTTGTAATGAGCTACTCCGCCACCATAGAATAACACAAGAATGATCCTGCAATGCAATTTTGTGAAGTCACTTAAGGTTGCGTCTGATTGGTGGAATTTTCTATAATGACCAATCAGGGCGAAGAAGAAGAGATATGTATTTTTGTGCACCTAAACAATCCACGCAAATTCGGACTTTATGCATGTACTAATCGCAACTACCGGCGTTATTGTTCACACAATATATGTGTCAACCATAAGTTTTTTTAGAGCTGCTGAGTTGAAGTGACTTCACTCTTTCTGTGTGTATTATCATTCTTGTACATATTATATTCTTTGGAATATAAGTAATGGCATTCTTTTGCCAAACGAAAATACAAAGAAGCGTTGTTTCGTTGGCGATTAAAAAATTTGAAATATTTTAAGTAAGTCTGAATGTAACCGTATGTAATAATGATGCTTTGCTTACATTTTTGCTAATGTGTGCTCCCGGTTTGCGACAATTGGGGTTAATAAAATACATGAAAAAAGGATCTCCGTCATCTTGGGTTCAATAACTTAGTTTGATATCTACTAATATGTGCATCCGTTTAACTTTTCATTTGAATTTTCGATTCATGTATCTACCGAATCCTGGCACTTAAAAAGTAAATCAAAATATAGAAATGTAAGGTAAATCAATGAGGAAATAGCAAATACTCAAAATACATATAGCTGCTCGGGTGCCCCTGATTTTCTAATTTTTGGCATTGGCAAATGACGGGTTATAGTTTTCGCCTTGGGACGTCGGTTTGACATGATGGGTCCGTTAGTGAAGTGTGAAAATCGTTTCCATCCGTGTTATTTCAATTAAAAACGGAGTAGAGTGGATTCGCTGTAAAAGTAGATTTCAGGTAGACATTATGCGCACTCCCAAGTCAATATGTACCTTCATGTACAATTGCACGTTGTACGCATTAAAATCTAACGATTATCATTTCAAATATTTTGGGGAAATCTCTATACATACAAAAGCTCATAAAACAAAATGAAACGTTTATTGGAAAATAGATATTCGGGCAAGTGCGTTAATGAAATACCTCAATTTGAGTTTTTGTGATTTCTCTTCGGTTTCAATTCTTGAATTCGGTTACACAAGATGATACCGCAAAATACTCGTATAGAAACGATATAATGTAGAAGATTTTTGGTTTCTTCATGCATGTATGTTATGAGGTCATTCCTTGTGAAGTAAAGGTAAGTACATGTACTCAAAAATAGCAAATATCGAAACACGACGGCCACGAGAAAATATGAAAAACAGACTTGTAGCTAACTAGCTAACGCTTCTACGGCATCCGGGTATATTGCGAACTTTTCGCATGCACTGAAACCCTGTAAGTATTTCGTCTGAACATCAACAAATCTAATCAAATCCCATGTTTAAAAATACATCACGACTCACGACTCTCATCTACTATTGTGATGCATGTGAAGATTACGCAACGTTGCTTAACTTCTTCCTTCACTTACCTCCGTTACTCTTTGGGTACTACATTCTATATAAAAGTTAAAAATGGATTCCCGTCATCTTAGAAACAAAAAAAGCAAAAAAGTTTTAGACTTTCTTCTACTAAAACATCGAATCTGCGGCAAAGTCAAAAGGCTTCGTAGAAGCCACCACTTTATGTAACAATGTGTCGACGAAAGTGCCTATCGAATTCGACTAAAAGTTCAAGCCATCGTAACCTTTCAATATTTCCGTCATCTTAAGTCAAAGACTGTACAACTTGGCCATATCCTTGACATCACCATAAGCGAGCGACATCATGAAAGCTTATTTTGCTTCTTGCTTTTGCACAAATTGAGGCTAGGACTGATATACTGTTATGGGGCAACAGGAGAACCGGAAGAGTTTTCTAATAATTCTCGAATGCATGGGTGGTTCATTTTCTCGGTTATTTTCTTTCTTCGTTCACTCGTTGACAAATGTACTGAGTGCGATGCCATGAAGAGACCTTATATATATTTTCAGAGAGAATAGTTATATGTATATGACTTATAGAATATATAAGTCTAATTGTACTCAAATTAACATTAAGAAGGACGGAATACGCACTGTCACTGGCTGTTTCGGCAATTTATCTAAGTCTTTTTAGAATGCCAACAATTCTCAAATTGTCTAAAAGACATCAGCTAATCCTGATGCACAAAAATATGCACTCGAATACCACAATAAAACGGCGTTATCTCACAGTGTATCTCCTGATGAAAAAAGAATTCTTATCTGCCTGTAGCTTCACGGGGAACGTTTACGTTAAATAGAAGTCATTGGTCTGAGCTGTTTTTTACTTCCTTCCGTTTTTTCTACCTGTGGAATGTATTTAGAACAGCCAAAGAGATGTCTCAGAGGAAAACTCGTGCACAGGATTTCTGCAGTGTTTTTGCTAGTTCATATTCTGCTAAGTCAGTCTGAACTTTTCCTGTGTAATTCATAAACAGTCCAAGTACAAGATTTATTTCTATTCATGTAGAAATTTAACGTTGGAAATATAGTTATTGCTATTCCAAAAAACTGACGTTATTTACTATTAGTTTTTTTTCATATTGTTCATTTTAGTTAAAGGTCGTATAAAAGTAACTTTTGTGCTATGAAAATGTTTGGAGAGAAGTTTCTACTGCTTAAAAACTGTCTACTTTGCGTCTGCGTTATCATTCTTATCACACCAATGTCCTGCCAAATACCTGCAACCTCATCTGGGAAACGGTTGCAGACTCGACTTCGTGAGAAACAAATCTTGGACAGAATATTAAGCAGTAACAATAAATATGATACAAACATCAGACCATCGGGTGGTACAAGTGAAACTGAAGAGACTCAAGTTACTGTCAATTTAATGGTAAATTCGATTAGTAAAATTGATGACTTCAATATGGAATATAGAGCGCAGTTGACACTTCGTATGGAATGGAACGACGATAGGCTGAACTACTCCGATCAAGATCCACTCAAAACGATTAGGTATCTGACCATATCCGATCAAAAGCGTATTTGGATGCCAGACGTGTTCTTTATCAACGAGAAAGACGGACACTTTCATAACATCATAATGCCCAATGTGCTAATTCGTATATTTCCGGATGGGAAAGTTATCATATCAATACGAATGTCGTTGACTCTGAGCTGCCCTATGGACCTTCAGTTGTTTCCAATGGACACTCAAACCTGTTCTGTTGTTATGGCAAGTTATGCATGGACAACACAAGATCTTGTCTTTAAGTGGAGGGAGCAAGATGCTGTGCAACTTCCTCCGAATCTGACATTGCCCAGATTCTCATTAACAGATACTAAAACTAATCAGTGTGATAGACATACGGTTACTGGGACTTACAGCTGCATCCGTGTTGACTTCACCCTCATTCGCAACTTAAACTTTTATTTTTTTCAAAATTATTTCCCATGCATCTTGTTAGTGATAGTTTCTTGGGTATCCTTTTGGATCGATGAAAACGCAGTACCCGCCAGGACAGCTTTGGGAATTACAACGTAAGTGCCAAATCCGTCACTAAAATTGCTTATGTAGTCAGAAGGACGAAAAAGTGTAATGTAGTCAGTTTTAGGCCGGTGTTCCACCAAGCGTTTCTTACTCGTTTGTTTTTATGTTGATGTATTCCATCCATATAGACGTTTTATTGTCTTCGTTTAATTTCAAACCTTTTTAGGTTGCTGACAATGGCCACACAACAGGCGAACATGAATAAAAATCTCCCTCCAGTGTCTTACATCAAGGCTCTAGATGTATGGTCAGGAACTTGCTTAGTGTTTATTTTTGCTGCGTTGTTGGAATACGCTTTAGTCAACTATGCGACAAGATTTGATAAAAGGTCCAAGGCAAGTGCACATTCAGAAATACCTGGAAGAGAGCCAGAACACTCTACCGGTTGTCTTTATTGGAGAATTACGTCAACTTCAAAGAAAATTGATCTTTCAGCTCGGGTGATGTTTCCGACGCTATTCATAATATTCAATATTGTATACTGGGTACTTTATTTGATAGTTCTGTCTTAAAAACGCGAAAGCGGAAAAGCTGTAATGTACCGTGTTATTTGTTATACCTATGTATGTATGAGATTTTGTCACTTGTCATGCATAAGATACTGCAAAATCATGTAAGATGTTACCCCCATCTTGTTTTTTTTAATCAGTCATTCAACCGTGATTAAAATCGTAATGTGTAATTAAAAACAGTATAATGTAAATCTTTTATTACCGTAAAACAACTAAC
>VICI01004347.1:0-11166 GCA_019593645.1 Akabosia matsudoensis
TATAAATCGATTGGTGTTCCGGTCGGGGATGAGGTCGTCGTTGACAAAATGCAGACATCTAAGGATTTGCCGATAGCGGTCTCTTGTAATCAGCTGACCAAAGAACGGCGTTGGAATCAGAGTTTTTATTGCCCAGTAGTCATCGATGTTGGCCTTTCGAACAATCCCCATCGACAAAGAAACTGCGATAAATCTCCAGAACTCCTGTGCTGTGATGGCCACGTAGTTTGGAACATTTTTTTGTTGAGCATAGCGGTCAGTTTCGTGACATATTTTGTCGACCATGTCATCACTTATCATTCTCCGGAGAAGAAGCAGTGGGGAAGAATCAGCCGGCACATTGAGCTCACTGTTTATCATGTGTGTATCAGCCTCAAATTCAGCCACTTCATCCGCAGTGAATTCCTGTTCCCAGTCCACTTCTTGCTCCTCATCTTCCTGGCTATCCATTACTGAGTTGTTACCCTCTTCTTCATCTTCAAAAACTGACGCTGGATTACCACTTGAGTTTGAAACCAGTGTCTCTTGACTTAGTTCCTCTTCGGACAGTGATAACAGAGAACCTGCAGTAAAACTCATCCTTAGACACTTCTCCGTACCGAATGTGGCGACAATACAGTAATAAGTACAACCTACCTTGTGAAGACGCCATATTTTTTTGTCACCTCCAACTTTTCCATGCGTAACTTTCCTTTGTGACGAGAGATTCTGGTTTCAATTCCGATGTAACGGCAAGCTTGTGATCATGAACAGATGTTGTTTTTTTAGAAAAAAAAATACTTTTTATAATGTAGCTCGCGGAGAATGACCTTTCGGGAAAATACATTTTAAAAAGTATGCCGGTCTCAAGAGGTGCATTTTTGTCTACGTTTTAAAATGTACAC
The DNA here is from genome assembly GCA_019593645.1 of Akabosia matsudoensis. NCBI lineage: Eukaryota > Metazoa > Arthropoda > Collembola > Entomobryomorpha > Paronellidae > Akabosia > Akabosia matsudoensis. The sequence continues at coordinate 885 of VICI01004347.1, forward strand.
CGTTTTTAAATGTCGAGGTACCCTCTACATTTTATAATGCATTTCGGTTTTAAAAGTTTTCAGAAACACTACGTTTTTTAACGTAGACAACAGCTTAGAGGTTAATAGCATCCCATGTAAATATTTTTCGCAAGAGACTGTTTACACCCAGATAGATTTTTGTTTGAATTTATTGATCATTATTATAAACTTGTCGAAAAATACAGGCAAAGATATTTTGCTGCACTAAATCCACCTCCCTTTTTTAGTGAAGAAAACAAGTTCGACAGACCGTCCACCAATAAAGCATGGTACTGGCATAACTTTGCCGCATAATTGAGCTATCCTTTACACTACAAAAACTAAGGGAAAAGTATTTGTTTCAAATATTGACATTGATTCATATAGAAATGACCTAATCCAGAATCAGCCTGGAGATTTCTCCACGGATTTCAACTCGCTGACGCATCTTTCCCCAGTTTCAGTGCGTAGGTTAACTGATTTTTTTTTCAAAGATCATGTTCCTCGTCAACCTGCAAAACCCACAGCTATACAAGATTTTGAGACTCGCGTAGCGAAAATCTTCAGACTGAATTGTATCTGTAAAGTCGTTTTAAGCTTGCATGAAAAGACGATGTTCATATCATCCATTGTATATTGTATCGTTGCGGATCCCATATCCACCTACCCGTTTAACTCACAAATTTTACCTGTTGTACCTGCCAAGCTAGAATGATAGGGATGATTACATATGAATATACACAACATTGATTGTCTTTCTCATCTTGCTGTACCGTTTTTCCTCACTCATTTTTTCCACTGCTGCTGCCTTGGTCGTCCTTCTACTTTTTTAGTTACTAACACACTTGACTAGGCTTGCCGCATACTGCCTAATATTGGTATTTTCCTGTATGCAACACAACAACAACCAATACACAACAATGTAAGTGTGCTGACCAGACCTGTGAAGACGAACAAGACGATGATAAGAATTAAAAAATATATGAAGAGGTTTTGTGTATAATTGTATGTGCATCTGCAACTGATTCTACATTTATGAGATGAGGGCAGCGTGAAAAACATAATTCTAGCAAGTTGTCCACTTTGAACAATGGTTGGAGACGACTTGAAAACCCTTTCTAGTTACACTCCGGCATCCCTACGTGCCACTTGTTGGTGCATCCTAGCTGCTGGTCAAAACGTGTAAAAGTTTCGAATAATCTGACAGTAAAGAATATCCTTGAGTCTACTCCTAAGGAACCATTTCTCAAGTTGCCTCTGTAATCAGGCCTCAAGTTCTGGACAAACGTGTGTTGTTGGGAGGAAAAGGGCATTGTGAGACACTTTCTTCGAACTCTGTAGACATCACCAAACAGAAAGCCTTTTCTAAGAAGTTCACTTCGAATTGTGTATAGTGGCAGAATGTTTCGCATTATAAAACAATAGGTTATAATGCGGAATTTTATAAATACGCTAATCTTTGAATAGTGAATTTGTTTTTGAGGCATTTTATCCTGTGAACGTACCTATTCCAGAATCTGGCGTTTCCAAACAAATTTTCAGTCCTATCAAACTTGGTATTCCGATGTTGTACAGCACGTCGGAACAGCCTTTTAGGACAGGAGTCATCGGGAAAAGTATACGTGTGTTGAACAGCTTAGTATTCCACGGACATCTTCGCCTGGGAATTCTTTGAATGATCACTGCACTCATTCAGAGCACTACCTTTGCTGACCTTCAGAGATTACTTAAATCTCCAGCGGTTTTTGTATACATCATGTTAATGTGACACAAGAGTAAATGTCAACATTTCTTTTGGGATAACTAGTCAAGCAACAGGATTGTGTTTACCTTCGCAAGTGAGCTACTTAACTGAAACATCTCTTCGAGGGAGAAAATGGATTTTGCTGCATTATCATGTTAAAACAAGAGGATTTCTATTTGTCCGATGAAAAACTCATTGCTTTGTTGCGTAAGACAGGAAGATAGATTAGCAAACATTTTCAGAAGCCGAATTCATCCTGCGACAATATTATAAGCCAAAGTTTTTGGGCGAACAAAAGACATTTTTATAGAAAACAATAGTTTGCGCAAAAGCAAGGTTTCTGATACACATGCCCGAGTATAAAACAATTGCTTCATTGGAGCGATCAAGTCTCATGTTGTCTCCGCCGGTTGACATGATATGAAAGGATTGATAGTATTGCTTCACAAAAAGATTGATTTATTATTCTCGTTTTGTTCTTGTCGCATTTTTTTGGCGAAGTAGAGCAAACGTGAAGGCAAAGCCCCGGCTACAGAGACTCGATTTATTCCCTGGAAGCCTAAGTAAACAAAAGGCACATTTCAACTTGGACGAAGAAATGTTAGACTGCTTTGAGGAGCTTTCTAAATGAGAAGAAATATGAAGACTTGATCTGCATGGCTTATAATGTACTTCGCCGTAAAGTAGAGAAAGGGAAAACTTTCAAAGGACAACTGTCATCGAAAAGCAGAACGTGAATTACTTATACAGTGTACAAGAGTTCGAGATAAGCCCAAACGTTGTCCATATCGTTGACATATCGAACCGAACAAGAAAGAAAGAGGAAAAGTCAAAAGCAATGCAAGCAATTTTCATGAGAAGTATTCCATGTGAAATTCGCTCATCGGCGAGACTGTAAACGTTTATAAGCCTTTATTGTTTGCTGTTAAATTGTGTGGCACGACAAGAGCACATGTCAATGAATGAAAACTTATCGGAAGAATCAACAGCCAGCAACAAACAACACGCTTTGGGGAAAGGCAAGCCAAACACGTTTTCCGTTGATCTGCATGAAATCAGAGCGAAATTGTTGAAGGACATGTTACAAGTATTGTGAACAATAATGCCTCAATCATATCAATTCACCCACCAATTGTGATACCTAAGTATGAAATCGTCAACAGAATTTTGTATGGAGTTACTATATTCACAAATCAAACCATGACTAGTGTGTGAATGAGACTCTTTCAAGACATATTTGAGTTGGTGTGGTCGTACGTCTTTGCTGTCAATAATTGTCGTGAGAAGAGACATATTTCCATGTACGAAACAGCAAGGGACAGATGAATGGAGGCATGGCACGACGCATCTACCCTATTTCATATCGCCTATGTTCCTCCACAAATAAAACCGAATCAAAGAATCGTATGAATTCGCTTTCTGAGAGAATTTGTTAGTCTTAATCGATTTGCAACTCTTCAAAGGCAAAAATAATGATTTGGGTGTGTTGTTCCTTGTGAGAAACTCAAATATACTCTATTCCCATCATCGGTTTACAAGTAAACTAACTGAGTAGTCATTATATCTGCTACTATTACCAAATAATCGGTGAAAGTTTTATATTACAAACGTATCCTTGTACGTTCGTTAATCGCTAAAATATGCACTTGCAATTTTTTTGCATGATCAAACAGATCACAAGACAGTGCACAGATAACTGATTTTATACCCCACGACCGTGCGATATGACTTTAAATCTGAAAGTCATATAGTCAAAACCAAAAATAAACACTCTTTTCAACCCATTCAATTCGGGATTGATGTTTCAAGTCATCGTCATCATCAACAAGAGGAAACATTGTTCAGAAGAATCACGCCAAGCACATCAGACTTTAAAAAAGAAACGCTTTAGCCCGAACCAAAGGAAAAGGAAGACTACAGCAGTGATGATAAATAATAGTAAACGTCTTACTAAAGGAGAAGCTCTCGCCACCAAAGGTCAAGCCCTAGCCACACATCGAGTCATGAAAGAATAGATTCTCTTCGTTCTCTTTGGACATACATCACTTTATATTTTCTACGACAAAATCCCTCCTGCATTATCGTATTAAGTGTTCGCTCACAATATTTCATTCTCATCTTTTCACTCCCCATTATTATACCCCACAAACAACAATATTATTAACGTTATTACCCTTTTTCTTATCAAACCGAACGGTGTGAGTTTGACAGTAAGCTGAAAGGGATTTAAAGCCTTGAAATTGCTAGATTGGACACACTTTTGCCATTTATTTCACAACTCGCCGGTGTTAGAAAGAGAAGGCGTCCAAGAAGAAAATATACACTAGGGAAGGGACAAGGAAAATTTATTATATGGAATGCGTGTATTATCCAACAATGCCAAGTGAAAAAATACTGTAATAAACTGTACAGCTGCATTTTTCTCGGTGAGTTATTGAAGCGAATGTGTGTGGCTTACTGAGAACGGAAAGTTTCATACAAGTTGAAACAAATAAGGAATAAAACATTTTTCTCGACAAAGTAGACAAAGTGGTGTAACAGTTTTATATGTGTTAAGCAACACCTGTTTAAGCTCACAAAAGATAGTAAGAAGAGAAAAAATGTCCAAGTCAAAGAGTCGAAGCATGTCCCACGGTGGAGCATCTACATCCAAGAAATTGTCCGGCGGAGTGTGCAGCTTGATGGACCCGCATCAGTCTTCACCCGACAAGAATAATAACAACCCTTCTGGACGAGGTGGTGGTAAAGCATCCTTTAAAAAGTCGAAAGACTATGAAAAATATTCACTTCGCCCGAGATCAATTCAAAACCGGATTGAAACGGAGAAACGTCAAAAAGGCGAGTTGAAAAAAGAGCCAAAGCCCAAGCAAAAGCCTCCACCGTTGAGCAAGTACAGGAGAAAAACGGCGAATGCAAGGGAAAGGAGTAGAATGCGTGAAATTAATACGGCCTATGAACTTCTCCAAAGCGCTGTCCCCCAGTATCCAATTCTGCCCACGAATGCTCAGGGGAAAACGTGTGAAAAATTGACAAAAATCACAACTCTCCGTTTAGCCATGAACTACATACAAACTCTTCAGTCTCTGCTAAATCAACCAGCAGGAGGACCAGGCCCTTCGTCAATGTCTGCCAACAATATTAGTTTTAACGACATCGAGTCAGACACAGATTCCATCGGAAATTCAATTCCATCGTCAGCCTCATCAGTCTCATCATGTAGTGGCAGCATACCTGGGAACACCAGCAACAATAGTATAAGTTCCGGTGCTGAGTTCTCACCTGCCTCCTCCTACACCATGTCCCCGATGTCGTCTTGCTCCCCGGTTGGCCCTGATTGTATTCAAACGGTAATGCGATCTGTAGTCTCTCCCGCAGCTGCAGCTGCCATTTCTGCTAACGCAGCCAGTCTCAACAATTTGAATCTCAACAATGTCTCATTGTCCACTCTGACAAGCTCGCCTGCTTCATTAGGAATTGTAGCTCCTCATCAGTCAATTACCACAATAGTAACTATTCCATCCCATCCTCATGCCCAAGCTCAATACTCCCGTCAACTTCCACCAACTCTACATCATCAACAAACTCATCAACTCGTTCATCATCACACGCTTCCTCCACCACCTCCTCGACAGCCTCCTGCTCCACCTGGAGCAACCTCTACTTTAACATACTTGACCCCATCGGCAATGACGTCTTCACCAAATATTCTCCCAGCTCAACATCAACAACAACAACCTAAGCAGCTCTTCCACCACCAAGTCGCTCACCAGCATCCGCAGCAGATTCAAGTAACATCCATACCCATCCCAAATACATCTTCCGTTCTCTCATCATCTCAAGCGAATCCTCTTTTGTGTTCACTTCCCCAACAGCAGCATCAAGCAGTCACGGTTAGCAGTTGCTCTAACGGCGGTGTCAATATTAACAATAATACGGCTACTATGTCAGCAAACAAGATGAAACTGCCACCGATTGCAACCACACTCTCGTCTGCACTGCTCAGAAAATCTATGTCCTCATTTCTCTCCGACTGCATCCAGCTTACTAATGGAGTGAGCGTGAGTATGAATAACATTATCGGTTGTAATAATAATACTATTAATATTAATGGCAACAGCAACAACAATGGGAACCGCACAGGCTCACTGAGCTCGTTGACAGAAAGTGATTTGAGCGAATATACAAATGACTTATTGTCTGATGAAGGCTCTGTCTTGGACGAACCTATGTTTGAAGACATCATTGGCGTGGGGGCAACTGACTTGGACTTGCTCCTTGGCTCAGAGAGTTTAGGGTTTAGTTCAGATTTAAGTGTTTTATAAACAGTTTTTATTTGTGCCAAATATTCAAATATATGACCTGGTGACTCAATCAGAAAAACAATGTTGCAAAAAAAAAAAAAAACTGCAAACAGATTAGCTAATCGACACAGCTTTAGAATAAAAAAAGGAAAGTGCATATGGGAAAGCCAAATATCCAATTTTTATAGCTTTACACAAGCTTTAATAAACTTTTATATTAGATTACATTTACCTACTAACATAATACATGATAGCTAAACATCTTAGATCATAGGAAATTATTCTATTTCACTCTGTAATTTTATGAAATGTGTACTATTCGCTGCGTTTTATTATCTATTTCCTTCTCACGGTGGTCGGTATGCGGATGCGAAAATTTGCAAATGTGTGAACGTAATATATATGCAACCCTGTCTTCAACTTCATTGTATTCTCGGTATACCTTTCCCAATCAATATTCCATGTGAAGATCAAGATTTTACAGATTGAGAGTTACAATGGCAAACACTGTCAGAGTGTCAAATAAATGTCCTTGCTCAGCCACAGTAAAAGTAACGTTTAGTTCTGGTACTACTAACGATATGCACTCACAATTTATAGTTTTCTAGTTAGAATCATAAAACTGAAAACGATAATAGCGTACCAATATTGCAGCACGGTCTGCTCGTAAATATCCTGCGAGTGCGAACTTTGTATCACACATAGGCATAACTTCTTTATGCGTTTAAGCGATATACTAAACGAAGTGTAATCTTTTTCTCACATCATCATGTCACAAATAGTGTTGTTTTGTTACTTACCGTGCTCAGAAAAAAACTTGTTGCATAATACATGCGTTCTCAATGCTCACCTCAGACAGCAAATCTTTTTTCGTGGCCTGTGGGTACTTGTTTGTTCGGATGAAATGAAAGCTTAACTAGACGTATAAACGTCACTCATTAAAAGAACGCTGAACAATCTAAAGGTTTAGATTTGAAATGCAAAGAAAAGTTGACACTTGGATAAAATCCGTCTTGAAAGGGGGAAAACGTATCCCATATTACCTTTTGTACTGCAAATACAGAGCTTTCATGTCTACCTATATGTCTTTAAAACTTGATTCAAGTTCCCAATACTAATGTAATAATGAGTCATAACGTTCCACTAATTCTAGGAAGTTTAATTTAATTTTCTTTCTGTTTGCTTCAGCTCATCTCATAACATTACAATTTATGCAACATGTTGACAATAATGGGTAGCTAAATACTAAATAATACCATATTAGTTAAAAACAGGTAGGAAAACTGGTTCAAAACCTCGCAAACATATTAATTTTGGTGTAATTTAGTTAATAATATGGTTTTTGTTCAGTCTTTATAAATGATGCGCCACAGACTATAGAGGAACGTGTAAACCAGCTTGTTAAAAGAAGTGAGGTGAAAAAATTACGAGAGGAAGGCGGTCCTTCTCCCCAGTTGCCACAAACCACAAGAAATTCAAGTAGCCAGTGTTGTAGCCAGTAGCTGGATGAAAAAAAGGAGTTGAGGTAATAAAAGCAGAAAATTGAGTGAAAATCTGTTTTCATAATGATAACTTGTGTTGAAGCCAAAGTAAAAGGATGGGAATCCTAATAATATATAATATGTTCATACATACCCACCTGTATCGCTGATCGCAGGGTTCTTGAGGTTATTTACTAAAAAGCTTGAAAGTAAACTTGCACACGTTTTTATCATTATTATTATGAGATGTGTTTGAGAGTGTGAGGTTTAATAATGTGAAAATCAAAGAGTGCTGGTTTAACAACAGGTTTACAACATGTGACTGGCAGGAGCCAGAGCGTAAAAAGGGTTGAATTGAATGTGTTTCTCCAACTTGATTGTAAATGATTTAAGGAGACGCTCTGACTTGTTACAAGTTTTCAGCTCGTCATATATTTGTCTGTATTCACATTGTAAACTCAAGAAAATATAGTTCTCTTTGTTGGAATATGTGTTTTGTTGAAAAATGCAGTAAAAATGTATGTAACTTGTTGGATTTTCTTTGTGAAATGATATCTGGTTGGTAACCGTTTTGTCGTTCTCTCTGAAAGCGCTCACGTTCTACCTTAAGCCTTTCCACAAGTTTTCTATACCTCTAAACCTTTCCTTCGTAGTTACGTGTTCAAAAACATGTTTGCAGTTTATAAGATGAAAAGTGTAAAACAACATTGTAAATTGTCCTGCGTTTCGTACGTGTGCCGTTTTATGTTTACTCTTGGTACTTTCATGCCATCAATGTAAACTTGTTGGTAGTTTAAATAATGAATTAGTTTTATGTTCTTACCTAAGTACCATGTAGCTGTTATTGGTTGTGGTCACGTTTTTACATAGGAAATAACACACAATTACTATATTTTCGGGTGCGGGTACAGCTTTATATCGATTCATCCAGGATATGCTTATTACTCATACAAATTTTTACTGTGCTATTAAATTGTTTAATTGTGATTGTGACATTTTAATCTCGAAATTTCGAATATGGAAAACGGATTAAAAAGGGAATTGTAGCTTTAAAAAAACTTTATAATACTAGAATAGCTAACTTTCACCGAATGTTTTGCATGTGGTCCCTTGTGTACTATTTACTTAAATGACCTCGGTTTAAATTATAGCTTTACGGATGTATTGAGTATTGATAGTACGTAATATCACTAAGCTTATTACGTAAAGTTAGTTTAAGTTTATGGATAGATTACTTTTACCACGAAAGGATTCGTCGGCTAACAACCATGGTTGGCAGTCCTTGTAGTGGCTGTGAAATTCTCGTGTGCCAGTTTTTGTACTTTGTCAATGTAATAAATGTTTGAGTAGTTTTTTGTCTTTTTATACATTTTACAAATCTATAGCTTTATCATGTACAATGCTCGGTGATACCATTATTCATAGAATCCTAAATCTGCATATTATAATACAAAACCTTTTGAATGAAAAATAAACTATTCTACAAATTCGTAATCCTACTTTTGAAATAGCATTCTTACTTCAATCCTTGTAAAACCGTCACAGATACAGCAGAAATCCAATCATGACGAGACCGACTTGTCATATGGAAATATCCCATCGAAAACTTTGTACTGAGTTTATATATTTGTATGGGTATAGTGATAAAAGTACCGTGGTAAATAGAAATAATATGCAAAAAAATCGTCGTGAGCGTTCTTGTATAAAAATCGTTTGTCAAACTATGTACCAAATATCATTGATTGCATTGAATAAAATAAAAACATTTTGTAATTGTACGTGACACTATCTTTATCTTTTCAAATCTAATTTTCAACATACAATTCATTCACTTTGTAATGCCACCGCATATCTCAAACAACCATGGACCTCATAACAAATCATTTTTGCGTGCACATATCCCTAACAAGACCCAAAGCACCCTGAGAATACAATCATCGTCGTACCTTTGCGTTTTGTATTTTAATCTTAATCGTCACAGCATAATGCAATTACTGCATATCAAGAGATGCCTCAGTTGGTTACGGTTAGTTATTGCAGTGTTGTTGGTCTCCTGATCGAAACAGATAATAAACAACATTATTGAATTTGCGTTTCATAAGCATATCATAAGTATTTGATTTTTTCCGAGCATTTCAAATCACAGCACCATTCAGTTTTGTACCTCGTAACCGATTGAAACAATCAAACAAGCTGATCTGTCAAAACTTTAAAACTTGTGAATATGTTTGACTGCAAGACATGAATGCTAATGTACCCATCATGCTTCTCTTTTCTTTTGAGATGGAAAAAAATTTGAAGTCCCACTGACTGCATAGAGTACAAACCGTAATAATATACGCATCCCTCCGACAGACGCATTGAAAAACAGACAGTTGAGAAATCTCATTTAACTTGTTGCTCTGCTTTTATTATTAATAATGATGATAAAAAACAAACACAGATACTTATACATTTACTTTTATAATTGAGTATAAATGCAACAAGAGACTTCGAAAAGCATATGAAAAAAACGCATTAAGAGGTTCACCTCGTTGTGGAGGTCTTTGCTTTCAAATAGACAATTTTTTAGCCTCATAACGAATCGGATACCTGTCAGCAGCTAATTGGGGCCACAAACATAGACATTCAATGGGTAAGTTATCCACTAGTTTTCTGTGTCATTCACTTCTTTGGGAACGGAACGCAAACCGGTAACATATCAATTATGAGACCATCTAAATGTGTCGCCAGCTTAGTTTCGTTACTACCAGGAT
>VICI01004348.1:0-11165 GCA_019593645.1 Akabosia matsudoensis
GCCTTTAAAGTTCTTTTCAAACATAAAAAATGATTTGAAGTACTTAAGTGGACTTCTTCAGTAGCCCTTTCAGTACACGGTTGTGCCCGGCCTATAGTTTGTGTGGTCGCTGCATTCACAGCTTGTAAAGTAACTCGATGTTCATCTTGGCTGGATGACTGCATCGAAGAAAGCAAACATTCACTCGATAGAATCTCTTCGCACGCTGGTCTCCCGGCGGGATCCGCGGATATCATTTGCTCGACCAATAAACGAAATGTTTGCATGAGCTCTCCAGCATCGCCATGTAACGAATATTTGTTGGTAAGAATGTTGACGTTAATCAGTAAACCAGAGCCAAAGGGATGTGTGCCTTCCGTCAAGGTGTACCAAAATATGCAGCCAAGTGGAAATATATCGGATTTTAGTGTCTGAAATAAATATGGTGTAAGTCATCATTTAGGATTACATTATCGTGAGATCATGTTTTCCGGTTTATGTGAAGATAAACTTTACCGTTAGGAACGAATGAAAATTGTGTGAGAGAAGGAATGCAGCGAAAAATTGAACGAGATAGAGGAAATGAGAGTTAATGGGAAGAGGAGAATTAACAATGAAAAAAGAGAAGGTTTGCATGGATAAATTTTATCACTACATTATATCATATTGGGTGGATGGTACTTTACTCGCCATTTATACTGATGGTGACAAACTGGTTACGATCTGCTTTCCATGACTCGATACATCGTTACAAATTACAACGCTCCTGTCAACTACTTTCATACACGATGAGTACGTTACGTACTCCCGATGAGTGCGTTAAATAAAACTCATCTTGTACGTCTCGTCTCGTTCACAAAAAACTCAGTGCAATGGGGATAAGGAAGCATAACTCAAATGTAAGATTGCAAAGTATCATATGGAAAACAAAAGTTGTTTACGTGAAAATTGTGAATTCATCCTGCTAATACAAACAGATAATGAAGTGTCGAGATACTTAAAAAAATATTTATCACGTTAAATTAATTTACCTGCAAAAATTTGTTCACGTGAAAACTGCATATTCATAATACAAAAAAAAATGTTACAGTTAGTGTGGCTATTTAAAGTTCCTATCAGCGAGTTTTCCTGGATGGGGATGCTGACAGCAGTATAAACTATAAAATATAACTATAAATGCAAGCGGATAATGTATTGTTTCTATAATTAAGGAAAAGAAAACAAGAAATATAAGAAAATATTTAGAAAATGGTTTTGGTAATATTTTCAATAAATTGATTAGTAAATGACTAGAGTTTTTACGCCTACAGGGGAATCTCCGGGATCTGTTTCTAAAACTTGTGGAACTAACCCCCTCTGGTGTCACATGGTTTTTGGGTTTTTTCTACACAACAACACAGCAACACGCAAGACTTCTCTGGTGTCACATGGTTTTTAGGTTTTTTCTACACAACAACACAGCAACACGCAAGACTTCTCTGGTGTCACATGGTTTTTAGGTTTTTTTCCACACAACAACACAGCAACACACAAGACTTTTGAACACCAGAGGGGGTTAGTTCCACAAGTTTTAGAAACAGATCCCGGAGATCCCTCTGTACTGCCCTGCCCTGACTGCCCACTACACTTTTTACGCTTTAAGGTATTCCTGTCAGCTGGTTACCTAACAAGCAATGGTAACAAGTACAAACCCCGGGTTGCCCGCCTGTTGTGCTTGAGAAATGGGGACATGCAAGCACAACATCAAGATGAAAAATATGTATGTGAAAAACTGAAAGGAAGAAAGTTGCGTCGCACAATATCCTATCCATGAGGAGTATCCTATGAACAAGATTCAATACATTAGGGCCTCCAGAAACTTGTGAAGGACTTGATCAATTGTCTCCAAAAACAATGGGGCTCTGCGCACTGGTATTCAGAACCCTGTGCCAAATTTCAGAGTAATCTGATTAAAATTACGGCAGTTATCGCAGCACACGTAATTTAGCGTCCCCGGACGTGAGGTAATCGCTACACCTACAGACTACCAAAGCCTTTTTAGTAACCATATACTTTACAAGTTATGCCTAATAAACAAAACATTTTTAGTCACGCATAATGTGTATATGTANACCATATACTCTACGATAAATACCTATACCTTAATAAAACACCACATCTGTGAAGAATCGGAGAAACCACCAAAACTATACATGTACAGATTTCTATATGGATTCCTGATTAATCAAATTCGTAGTTGGCTTAAGTCATCGCAAGTCTACATAGCGCAAGCGCAGCCGAAAATACTTTGAGCCACAAATCAGGCCTCAATCCTGTTATGGTTAGAATAAATGTAGAGCGACACGTGGACAGTTAGCGAAATTTCTAAAGAACAATTATGGCTGGAAAAACCACACGGCCATACTATACTTTATTGTCCTCGGGCCGCAAGAGGAAGTTGTTGTGGTTGCATTTAGGCTATTGCCGCGCAACGTGGAAAATCGACGTCGAATACCAACCAAACCACCCAACCTAACCTAAACAAGACAACGTTATCGCGGTGGTGACGTGAGAAAAAATTTCGACGGTGGTAACGTCGCGCGGCAATAGCCTAACGTGGAAAATCGACGTCGAATACCAACCAAACCACCCAACCTAACCTAAACAACGCAACGTTATCGCGGTGGTGACGTGAGAAAAAATTTCGACGGTGGTAACGTCGCGCGGCAATAGCCTAAATGCTACCGTTGTTCTTGCAAGAAACCGGTAAGTTTCCTATAGGAAAAGCTATATATTACGAATCGATCTAATATTGGAAACCAGTTGGTCGAACTTTTCCTATTAGGTTTTTTGGTTTTTACTTCTTAGGATAACATCGGGTTAGTGTTTCCTCCAAATATTGCTTTTGCACCATAACACTAGCTCCATTGATATGTAAATTAATTATTTTCACATTACGCGTGAATAAGTTCACACTATCTATCCATAAATGTGGCGTAAGGCGTCCTACATAAAGATCATAATTTTTAGCGAATAAATCTTTTCTAAGTAAGCATTAACAAGCAGTGGTAAAATAACATTACTGCACCTACAAAATCAACCAATGAGTATTTTGTTGACCTTCTCTGCTTAAAGCTCATGACACGATGATTGACGCAGCAGATCCGGATTTCACTCTACGATTCAAGTGGTTTATCGACATTTCAGAGATAGCTCCGGGAAAGACAGCCATTCTGGGAAACAATCGATGGGCCTTTTTTGCAATTCATTACGTGGCCATATGTATGATCACAGTCAGCCTTGTAGCTAGCTTGATGGTTATTGTCCAAATCCACTCGAAATGGAGACGTACCACTTGTAAACTCGACTTTCCTGTCCGATTTCCGCTGTACTTGGCGATTGCGGATTTTTGCTGGGGAGTGTCGCATCTAGTTGACCACTTGTTTCTCGTCATTTCACAAGTAATTCCCTCCTCTACGCTACTTGAAAATGGATTGGCTATGAATATTTGGTTCTTTTTTGGGTACTCTTATCTAAGCGTTAAAAATGACTAATAATTTGTAATTTTCTGAGAACATCATTTTTACACAGATACCAACAACTCATGCATGCGAGTGTCGCTGGGTACACGTATCTTCGAGTTGTACATAGAAAACAACTGAATCTCGGACGCTGGGAATGGAAGTTACATCTCTTGTGGTTTTGTTTTCTTGTCGGAACGATCCCAGTATTCTATTTGATGGACGCATTTGGTAGCCAGGGCTATTGGTATGTTGCCGTTTTCAGGACAAGATTACTCAACGCCAGACAGACTTGAGTGGACGCAGCGTTTTATTTGATTTTCGTTTGATTTGACGAAAAATCTTTCAGTATGGTCTACAACCAGTCGAACTTCGGGGGACTTGTATTGTTGCTAACTATCTGTTTGACGTGCACTTTCAATTCATGCTGCACCACAATTGGCTACTACCGTCTTCGACGAACGCTTTTGCAACTGCGTTCCCGGTTGCGTGACTACGGAAACAACTTGGCAGATCCCACTGACAAATTGGATTCTCTAGGTTCCGTTCAAAGAACAGTGGCTTCGCAATGTCTAACGACGTATGTCTACGTGGCAGCTTGTCTTTACTGTCCGCTTACGATTTCGATTTGGTTTAGTTTGGTAGTTAAGGTTACTATAGGGGCTATAGAGCCCTTATCTTCTTTCCTTGTGGTTGTTGTGGCGAACAGTAGTGGATGGGCAAACGCCGCTGGATACTGGTACAACGAAAAGATTAAGAAGAAGCATGAACAGGAAAAGCTGTCAAAGATAAAAAGCTATTCAACAGATACGTCAAAAACCACGACATAGGTAATTTATATGTTACGTATGTACATATATTATTTGAATGCTTTGGGAGAAAACTGGGCGAACTAATTTTTTTTGCGTTGTCAAGAAAGGTTTTTACGAATAATTCAAGGTAAATGAATTGAAATTATTTGTTTACAATTTCAAAAAAGCCTAGAAACCAAAAAGTCACACCAGTTTTTCCCCCAAGCCCTTCATTTTATATTCTTTGTTTTATTATGTACAAACCCTCGACATTTGCCAAGCGTAAACAATTTTGTTCTGAAATATAGGGTAATATTTCTCGGGACAATGAGTTTCCACGGCTTTGACTGGAAAGTCATAATTCTCAAAGCTTTCTGAATGAAAATAGATTGTGGAAATAGATTTTCATTCAGAAATCATCCCTCCAATCTCCGCATCCGTGGTTATTTCTCAAAGGATTAGATATTTTTTGCCCTTGTCAACAAACTCAAAATTTTGAGTTTTTAATTTTTTGGTAGCCTTGAAAGGGCTTGAACGTCTTATCTAGATACTATGTTTGAATCTATGATTATGTATGTATTGTATTGTTTCTTAATGTCACTTCACTGCCATGGTGGGGTAATGGTAATGTACTACGGGGACAAAGATTTTTTTAATGATATAACATGTAGCCTTATTCATTAATAAAAGCCCACATCGTGAACAACTACCAGTATTCATGTTCTAGTTCCAACCAACTCTCGCACAAGCTCGTTTAGTGCATCATCTAAAAGTATGTACATAGTTGCATGTAAATTTATAACGAGTTACGAGGCTAGCAATTATTGATTTTCTGACCAATCGGTCAAACATAAACGGGTCAAACATGTTTTTCTCGTTAGTAAGCTAGATTTCTTATAACATAGATCCGTGTCCGTGTGTGAACCGATAAATAAGTGTGTGGGTATCGGCCCTCGGAAGTGACGCATCCACACTTTTCAAATCAAAATCCATTCCTGCAAGTCCACGCCATGGAAACTCACTACCACGAGATATTTTATTTCGAAAGAAAAATAGCTTTAGCTAACTTCGTGGACTTGATCAATGTAAATTTTTAAAATGTACTGAACGAGCGGAACAAATTTATTTCTTCGGACAAAAATTCCCGAAAATGGATGCCCCTGATGATTCTGACGTACCCACCGACACTGACGCCCCTGCAGAGGTCCTCAACGATGAGGCCGACCCCACCGACACGCAACTCATCCCTGAAGAGGAAGCCGAGTTTGACGACACAGACGATGAAGCCGAAGAAATGGAGTATTTAGATGATTTCAGTGAAAGCGGCTCCGTGACGAGCTCCTTCCTCACCAACGACCAAGAGTACACCCTCCCAACTGAGTCGTTCAATACAATAGCTACGGCGCTTGCAGATACTCCCACAGAGGTTTCGGTTGACGATAACTCCCCCTCCCAAGACCGCCACAGTCCCCAAATCGTGACCCACGAAGAAGCCCAAAACACAATCAACATCAGCGCGGTTCCAAAGCAAACGAAATTCTTCAAAGAAGCCGTTCCAGTCGATGACTACGGTCCAGCTCTTCTCATCCGCGAAACAATTGACAATCACAAACACCTCCGCCAGCGGCTTCGCGACTTTGACAAGGTGAACATCAACAACGACCAGGTTCTCTTGTTCTTTGTCGGAACCGCAGACAAAAACGGCCGAAGTTGGCACGCAAACAGCAACCTCGTCGAAAAGGCGCTGAGTTTCCTCCTCAAAAAGCTTCGATTCGGAGGATTCCTTCTAAAAGTCCACGTCGGTCAACGAAACGAATGGCTAGACCCTGATAATCCGTACAGGCGGGACCCCAAACTTCAAATTTTGGACATTCCAACCCTCTGGGTGTGGGGCACCTCGAAGAAAATCTTTGGCAAAAAATGTTTTGATATTGAAAGCCTTTATCTCATCCTAAAAGATTAAATTTTCCCGTGATAAACTACAAAATTTAGCATTTTTGAACGTGTTACAGGAAAATTCATATTTACTTCGATGAACTCTTCGAAAGGTCACTTTTGTATTTATAAATCACGTTTAGTTTAAAGACAGGCTTTGATTAGTGAAAGTTTTACTACCGGAAAGCATATTATCCTCGTGCGGCGAGCGACACACAAGCTAAAAAAATAGTGTAATTAAATAGCTGTAGCGTACGACTAATAATTTTTAGAAATAGCGCAGCAGATATTTATACGGCATGCTTTAAATATGTAAGATATATGCATTGTCATTGTTTTTCAGCTATAAATAATTCTAGAAGCTGATAATGATGAGACACTGGTTGGGAGTGAGAACATACGAGGTTTAATTGTCAATTGAAAAGCGAAAGGGCTTACAATGCGATGATAAGATGATGTGATAAGTGTGTCAGGTTTGTTGTCGCGCGAGAACGCAATTAGAACAGCCATAGACAAATGACAAACAAAGTTAAACTAAGAGCGGCGCAAAGAAGTCATTAACTTTTGTTACGAAGTACCACGGGGTACACCCGCACCGACTTGTAACATGATTACCGATCAAGATAACCGTGCAAAGGTGAAGGTCTTTTAATATTTTCTCAGGGTAAAAATTACAAGATTTTTTTTTCTTCCAAGTACTTCAAAATTGAAAATAATATGTGATGCATTCTTGATTCCAAGTCGCACGATGCCCCATTTCAATGTCCATGATTAATTTTAGAATAATTTTCGAATTATGTCGGTTTCGCAATTGTAATTGTGTGACATGTTTTTTCTGTAAAGCTGTTCACATTTTAAACCTGTAGCCGTAGCCATTTGTTAACAAGAATTTGGCATGTCAATTCAATATGCAAGTGAATTGCTGCAAAAACTTCTTTTCCGGTTGGCTCAGTGCTACCCTGGGAAAAAAAGAATTACTGACAATGTTATAATTTTCTTTATTTTTTGCATGTTGCCTATACCCAATATAGCCTGGTGTAGTGCAACAAACCATGATAAGATGGATGTGAAGCATGTGTGTATAATTTTAAGATTGTGACCCAGTTTTCCCTTTCAGTTGACGATGCTGCAGCTTTCCTGGGTGAACAGTTCAAGTTTGTATTTTTTTATGCAGAAAATAAAATCATTACTCACGCATGAATGCAATGACCGACTATACCCGTCTATGAATGATATATTGTTGTATTAACGAGAAAATACCAACGTTGTGGGGGATGGGAGGATAAGACTAATTCCCCACAAAACATAACCGTACAAGTGCAACCGGTAGTGATATCACATGCTAAATGCCTATAAAGAAAAAAAATGATGATTACTAATGAACAAATAAGAATGCAAAAAAAATACTTTAAAAAAATTTTTATTGTAATAAAATAAAAAGTGTTTTAAACTCTTCTATTTTCCCTCTCGCTTTCATTTTCCTTTTTTAAAACTTAGACTGAACAGAAAATTGTTTGCAAACATGAGAAAAATGAAACAAGCTCACTTTGTCTCGTGCCATGGTCAAGGCCATGTCACCCTTTCTTCTGTTCGAGATTTTTACAAAAAATAATCAAAATTTGAGACATGACCGTCCTCACTAAAACCTTGACCAAGTTTAACATGAAGATAAACGGTCATTAGCCAAAATTAAAATGTGACCAGTGCTAAAGTTGTAAAAAACATATATTTTGGAGGCGAACAGTTATCCACGCAGAAAAAAAAACCAAATACGAAATGAAGTGCTTCAGGTTATCGAAAAGGTTTGGAGTGCTACTCCTCCTTTTCATATTTTGCGGAGGAACAGGAGCTCAGTTTTTAAATAGCATTTTAAAATTTCCCAAGTCTGGTGTTCGAACATTAAGTAAGAAAAATTTGTGTATTTTCGGGGGAAGAGGAAGGAGAATTTCTAAAGTGTGGGAGTTTATATGTGTTTTATAATTGTTTGTTTTTTTGAAAATATTCTTTTTTAAGGATATTTACCACTTAAGCATAAGAAAGTAACAGTGTCGGGGTTCTCAGCAGGAGCCGCTTTTGCAATGCAGTTGTATCTTTCATACACAAAAATGTTTTCAGGAATTGCCATCTTTAATGGAGGTGAGGGGAAACGTGATACAAGTTTAAAAGCAGTGCATTTTTTTGATAGTCTGGAGTCCGGAATGAACGCTAATTGGTTTGAGTCAACTTAAAATTTTGCAGTGATTTTTCGGTGTGTCGAAGCAAACCAAGAGAGTTTTTCGGGGATTTTAGGATGCGTTAATGGACTGACAAATTTAACAAAGGTTTTCCCTCCATTAGCCCAAGAATAACGAATAAAACTGGGTGTAATTTTCTTAGCGTTGTTTCCATTCTGTTTCTTTAGGTGATGGAGATTACAGAAGACCTTTCTGGGGATGGATACCTCGACCCCATGAAGCGAATGAAAAAGCGACGTCACTACATTGAGCATGGATACAACGATGAAAAGTTTTCATTTAGTAAGAAAAGCCATAAATCAAGTAATGTAACAAAAAACAATGCGAATTAAATTTGTAATTTGGTGTCCGTTTGGACAGACAATGGACGACAAATTGCCCAGTTCTTTGGCCAATACAGCAAACACGTTCGGTATCAGGAAACCTCGGCCATTCATGGAATCGTATGATATTTCTCCCCTCACTCAACAAAATTCAATCAAATTTCGTGTTTCTACTATTATTTAAGTATTACGAATTTAAATTTTGAGCTTAGGCGACAGAAAGCTGTGGGTTCTCATGCGGCACGCCCATCTATTTGAACAGCGGTTGTTTGAACTGCGGCCGGTCTGCAGTCTACAATTTGATGTCCGTTTGGACAGACAATGGACGACAAATTGCCCAGTTCTTTGGCCAATACAGCAAACACGTTCGGTATCAGGAAACCTCGGCCATTCATGGAATCGTATGATATTTCTCCCCTCAACAAAATTCAATCAAATTTCGTGTTTATACTATTATTTAAGTATTCCGAATTTAAATTTTGAGCTTAGGCGACAGAAAGTTGTGGGTTCTCATGCGGCACGCCCATCTATTTGAACAGCGGCTGTTTGAACTGCGGTCGGTCTGCAGTCTACCAAGGACTCAGCTACATTCGTAAAAAGAAACTCTACAGAACAGGTAAAACTATAATATATTTTTAAAGGCTTTACTACAATATGAAATCCATTGTCGTATTGTGCTGAGTTTTTTATTCGAATTTTACGCACAGAATCCAAAATTGCCACGTGTTATCAGGGAAAAGGCATTCCAGGTCTGTACAAATTCAGCCAAGAGTGAGTTCATTCCAAAAACGTCTTTCGGCTTCTCCAAAATCCCGATGGAGCAGTATGGCTACATCTACATCCCTCCAAGATGTGAAGCCAATTCGTCGTTTTGCTCGTTGCATGTCGCCTTCCACGGGTGCTCCACAATCCAGTAATTCTCAGAGTGCCCCAGCTTTTTATTTCTAATAATTAACCTTCGGAGCATTCCTAAAGAGGATTTTACCCGGGATTTTTAAAAATTAAATTTTAGATTATTTGGAGGGATTCCGTGGCATATAACATGCGCTGGGTATTTGGAGGTGGCTGCAGCCAACAACATCATTGTCCTCTTTCCCCAAGCTGCGATTCAGTTGTCAGACCCATACTCATATTTAGGCTGCTGGGATTTCGTTGGCTACACGGGCGACCTTTACGGTATTCGTTTTTTTTCAAAGATTTCCCTGCGAAAATGTTTCTCCAGTGTCATGTTTCACTTTTTTCATGCAAAATCTTTGTTTGTTCCAGGGACAAAAAGAGGCTCTCAAGTACGATCTGTGATGAAAATGATCCAGCGAATAATGACACCGCCTCGGCAAAACTTTGACTACTACGATTATTAACTTTTCAATTCAAAACTTACCGCTCAATTACAAGTTGTAATTTAACTGTACATAGTATTTATTTAAAGCTTTATTTATTTATTTAACTTATTTTTTTTGTGTAAATATTAAATTGCAAAAATAGAGTATCTTCAATAAAGAAAAAGCACGTTAAATGAAGATTTGTAGGTTATTCTGAATCATTGGAAAAGGTCCCTTGTTCCATTTCTACTTGAAGGTGCTTAGCACGGCATACTACCAAATCGCAAATGGATGCGCACACATTTAGCATTGTCGTGGTTTCTGGCAGAAATTGTTGTCGTAACGGCTAATGCTAGGAGTCCGCAGGGGGACAATGAAATTATTTTCATCAGCGACTTGAGCCGAGGGGACCGGCAATCCCTTACTCTGCTTTTTCCATGGAATAAGATGGGAGTGTCAAAATTACTTACTTTCCACAAAATTTTTAACCCTCGTATGTACCAAGAATGAAAAACGAAACAATTGTCTTTACAAAAATTTGATGTTGTCCAGATTTTGTGTTGGCTCATTCGTTCGTGTATGCACGAGTCTCGCGTAATTCCAATACACACCCGGGCTTTGTTGAAAATGAAGGGTGGTGGAGTGTGGGTACAAAAAAAGTGGCGAATGAATGAAGAGGGGTGGAGTGTAAAGTATTTATTACGTAGCCTGTCTACTGTAGAGTCAAGACGACCTGTCCGGTTCTGCCATTTAAAATGTATAGTGATTTGGGACATTTCCACTCGAACAGGATACAATCGAAAGCTCACAGGTTGCCATAACAAATAGTATGATGTATGACTTTTGATTGCATAACTACTATATGCTAAGTATAACTTGCTCCGTTGCCATCAAAATCAATTCTTCGGGATTTATAAGCTTTCAAAGGAAGGAAAATGCATTTGCAGAAAACGCATCTATTGAATCAATAGACGGAAATTTGCAAGAATTCCTGCTCTTGCGCGTTGAATCTTGTATCTTGTTTCTCATTAGTCCATTGTGTGATCATCGTACCATGTTCGTGTTCATGTGATAATACATA